>JAGTTH010002157.1:0-60328 GCA_022606485.1 Agraylea sexmaculata
AAAAAATTTCCGGAATTGTTTGACGCCGATAGGATAAAAAAAACCTTCAAAACATTCGGTCCGACATCACATCACCACAACAGGTACACCGGTATACGAGAAAGCGAGATCTCTCAATAAAGTGAAGTATGACAAAGCGAAGCAGGAGATCATCAAATTACAACAATTAGGGATTATACGACCATCATCCTCACCCTGGGCATCCCCTATTCACATCGTGGAGAAGAAAGACGGGGGAATACGCATCTGTGGCGACTACAGGCGACTTAACGCTCAAACCGCTCCAGATAGATACCCCATACCACGCCCTTCCGAGGCTCAAAATCATCTCGAAGGAAAAACATTTTCTCCAAAATCGATCTCCAACGGGCTTATCATCAAATACCAATAGCCGAAGAAGATATTCCGAAGACAGCCATCTCAACACCTTTCGGATCTTTCGAATATGTGAAAACGCCATTCGGACTTCGAAACGCAGGACAATCTTTCCAACGCTTCATAAACATCATACTTGGAGATATGGAAGACGTATTTGTCTACTTAGACGACATCTTAATCGCATCAAAGAACGAAGAACAACACCTTAAGTGCATCACAGAACTTTTCTCGAGATTTGACAAATTCGGTTTATCAGTCGCACTCGAAAAATGTCAATTTGGCCTTACTGAAATAGAATTCTTAGGATTTAAAATAACAACAGCAGGTATACAACCAATTTCTGAGAAGATCCGCATCATAGAGGATTTTCCAAAACCACAGACAGTCCTAGAATTAAGAAGATTTTCAGGGATAATTAATTTTTACAGAAAACTTATTCCTAAAGCAGCTCAATTTCAAAAACCACTGAACAAATACCTTACTTCGTCGAAGAAAAAGGACAAAACACCAATAGTGTGGGACGATGAAGCCAACGCAGCTTTTCAATTATGCAAAGAAGCGATAGCGAAGGCAAACACACTAGCACACCCATCAGCCGAAGCTACCATGGTCCTGCTTACTGACGCTTCAGGATCCTGTGCGGGAGGAGCACTTCACCAACAAATCGGAAACGTGCTCCAACCAATCGGATTCTACTCCAAAGCTCTATCAGTAACGCAACAGAGCTACTCGACCTACGACCGAGAGCTTTTAGCAATATTCTTGTCCATACGCTACTTCAGGGACAGCGTAGAAGGGAGAGAATTGATTGTTAAAACTGACCACAAACCTCTGACTTTCGCACTCAATAAACCACAATCTCCTGCAGATAATCCACGCCGACTCAGACAATTAGACTACATATCGCAATTCACCAACAGAATAGTCTACATTGAAGGCGAAGAGAACACCGTTGCAGACGCACTCAGTCGGATCTCTACAATCAATCTCCCAACTAACTTCGACTTGAAGGACATCGCAAAAACTCAAACAAATGACCCAGAGCTGGAAAATCTCAAACAGCACCCAGCACTACAATTCAAGAAAATAGCATCAGCAAACGCTCCAGCATTATGGTACGAAACTTCAACGCAGAAGGCGCGACTTTTCGTACCAGCATCCTGGCGCAGACAAGCTTTTCACCAAGTTCACGACATAGCTCACACTGGCAGCAGATCTACAATTAAAGCCATCAAGGAACGATTTTTCTGGAAAGGTATCAACCAAGACGTAACGAAGTGGGTTAAAAACTGCATCACCTGTCAACGTTCAAAAATCCACCGCCACACTCGCAGTCCTTATGGAAGTTTCATCGAAACCGATCGTTTCGAACACCTCCATATTGACATAGTTGGACCATTACCTATCTGCCAAGACATGTCCTATCTAATAACAATGATTGACAGAGCAACATCCTGGTTCGAAGCCATCCTAGCACAAAACATCACAGCTGACACGGTAATCAAAACACTGCTGAATCACTGGATCGCTAGGTACGGTTCACCTATCACCATCACTAGCGATCAAGGAAGACAATTCGAATCAGAGGTATTCAACAAGTACTGTCAACTTCTTGGCATTGATCACAACCGAACTGTTGCTTATAACCCAAAAGCTAACGATAAGGTTGAAAGACTGCATAGAACTATCAAAACTAGTCTAATGGCCCAACTCAAAGGCAGTACCAACTGGATAGACGCACTACCAATCGCACTCCTGGGCATCCGGAACGCGGTTAAAGACGGCGATGAATATTCCGCCGCACAAAGAGCATTCGGCATCTCACTTCGATTACCAGGTGACGTAATTTCACCTCAAACATCAAAAAAAACATCAAACGAATCAACCAAAGATCTCATCAGGGCAATGTCAACTTTAAGACCCAAGTTGTCCAGAAATAACACCAGGGAAAAACTCTACAAGCCGGATGAGTTAGACAACTGTGAGCACGTCTTTCTCAGAAGAGCAGTTAAGAAACCACTGGTCCAGCCTTATACAGGACCCACAAAGTCATTGAAAGAAAAAATAACAACCTCAAAATTGAAGTAAGTGGGACACAAATAATTGTGAACACAGACAGACTGAAACCAGCATTCTTCTTAACTGACGAGTCAGCAGACAGCCCAACTAGGTCAGGCAAAGGCAGCAACAATCTTAAACACTCATCAGCACCTGACTCATCCGACGACTACGTAACTAGGTCTGGGAGAGTCAGCAAAAAAGTGCGATTCGCTGACGCAGAATGACGAAGCTCATACATATTATTGTATAGAATCAACTGGACACTTGAGACATCACACGTAGCATTGTATAGAGTCGTAAAAGTTTCACGGGTTCTTCAAACTCTTGCTCCACTTTTGGGGGACGCATGTAGCATCACACTCACTTACACTCACATACACACACGTATGCACTCGGCGGCACGACAAGCAATCGCTCTGTTCCATTCGACACTTCAAACAGTACACACGTCTCTTGTGTCCATTCCCTCAACAGCTTTTATTTAATATAACATTAAATCTCGTTATATCTTTTATTTAATATAACATAACATTATATCACGTTATAATGCATTCAGGATTTACATAGTTTTGTAACGATCAAAGTCACTTTCCTTGAACGACCTGTTTAATGACTCGTAAATGTGAAATAGATCGCCCGTAAAACAAACATGTTTTTAAACATTTCATGGGATAAAAATCGCACGATTATTTTATTAATTAAATAGGTGTTTGGTATAGTTTATTTATCTTATTACGGCCACCCAGCGTATCCAATTAAAGCTTTCGACAAACATTCCGAAATTAGTGTTAACCAGATCGTGGTCATTATAATCCGAGACGAGATACATTAATAATCTAACTACAATGTGAATTAGAAGAATTTGTGTGCGAACAGGGAGGGCGTCCCGCGGGAACATATCTGGTTCCCAATTAAAATAGTTCATCCTAATTAAAGCTCGATGTCACTCTTTCAAACCGAAGCTAACATTTTGAAACTTGAGGTATTTGCGTGTGAACCAATGCGCGAAATTAAATCAGACAGAACAACCCTGAAAATCTATGAAAACTATCGTATATTACCATAGATATAAACATTAGATATCGCATTGCATATAAATAATTCGTGTAAACCCGTGTATTGTTACACTCTTCTCTCCTATTCGATAATGGCATAAGTGTGTCTCCTTCACTTAACACATTTATGGTGACCACTGAGAGTGGTTGTGACAATACGAAATAATATTTTAAACATGTTAAAGAAGAAGTGTTTGGTAAAAAGTGAGCCTAGATGTATTTGAGTGTATGTTTGAGTCCATATGACATGAAGTAACAATGCATTTACCTATTTTACTGCGAAATATAACTGAATATATGAAGAGAGATGTTTACAGTATAATGTTTGCCAGGTAACTCATGTTTTGGCCACTTGATCCACTTGAACTAAACACGCATTTAGCCACTCATGCGATATCTTATGTTTATATCCACATAATGTACATTACACAATTTGGACATATTTTAATTTTTTGTTGACCATAAGCATCTTTTGTAAATAATAAACAAGCTTAAATTAATGGAAAAGGTTAAAACTTTTACTGGGTAGAGACGGTTAGATGAAAAGATTCATTAATTATTTTTATTGATCCTTAAATGAATACAATTTAATTTAAATACTGAATAGCAACGGTTACAAATACATTTTATATTATAGGTAACCTAGGGCTTTTACGATATTGCGATGGGTGATTAAGACAATAAATTATCTACGAAATTCGTTTAAATATGCAGTTTTACTCTTGATTATCTTAACTTATTGTAAAACAAGTTGTATCTATGTTTATAAATATATTTTATATATGAAAACGTATGTCATATATTTAAATGATTATAATAAAAGTTAAAATTTTGTATTAATAATTAATGTATTCATTTAATGACAGCTAAATCAAATGCAATCATTTTACATGCATGCACTTTTCAGTATTATTTAGTTATGTTAGATATAATTTTATAAAGGGAATTGTGTTGGAAAAGTATCTGAATTAATTGATCTATAGGATCAGAAGAATATGTATATCTTATATATATACAAATTAAACTGGAAATTTGTAGGGTTTCGTGATGATAACTTATCGATTTTATGGATTCAATGGCAAGTTTTAGATAGGTTAAGCGAGTCCAATAAAGGAATGAATGTATGTAGTTAGCATCAAGAAAATACTAAATGATTTGGTATATTGTGGTTATTGAAATGTAGTATTATTTTCACGATAATGGAATTGTTTTACGTGTTTAACCTCTGGACACTTGGTTATTGTATTTCAAACAGAGAGACAGACTCATTCAGATGCTTCAGCAGATGTCTTCGAAGGCGTATCTTATCTATGGGTAAAACAAATATAAATAAATGCAGTCACCTCTTATTGAAATATGAAGTATATTCACGTTTAAATAGGAGTCGAAGAGTCCTGTTTTAAAAGTATTCTGACAATGTCTACGCCGAATGTTCGCTGGAGAATTCCCCAATTAGAGAATTCTCTGACCGCAGTGAAGGAACGAAAAACCGACCGAGGTATTTTCCCTTTGCCACTGACAACATAATAAACACGACCCGCATGCAAATAAACAAATCATTTTGAAAATTTGTACAAGCATGCAGATCCAATCTTTATAATAGTTTGTATCCGTACGATCACCCAACATACGTAATTATAGGACGTGGCGTATACGTAACGTTAAATACAAATATGTCATATTGACAGTTCTAATATGAACATTACAAGGGATAGTGAGAGAGGATAGTTATAGGTTTCTCGTGAGCTATTTATCATTAATAATCCAATTGAAGATATTGAGAATTGGCGGAAAAATAGTAAATGTCCAAAATTTTAAAATGATTTTACTGCACATATTAATTTAAAAAAAACGTATATTTCACGTAAAACAGCCGCTGAAAATAGACATTTATTTAAAAAGATAACGATATATAATATTGGTCTCTTGACAATTTTTGAAAAAATTGAACATCTGCAAATTGCAAATTTATTATGAAAAATGTTTTTTTACCAGTAGGTACATATACAACATGTATTTTATTCAACTTAAATAATTAAATGTAAGGAATGGTACATTAAATGTAACACAACCACACCTTCATTAATGGTCCAAGTCGGCTAGTTAAATTTTTCAATTTTTAATTATTATTTTAAAAAGTTTGAGAATCTTACGTCTTTACTTATTAGGTGATTGACCGGTTGATTACGTCATAGAATTCATGAAACAACAATAGTTCGTAAACAAAACATAACCTCAAACGGCACACACGATCAGCAGCCTGAGACATTATGACAACATAGTGTTTACAATTAGTTGTTGTTGATGCAAATACGGTCAACGACCTTAGGCGTTATGACAACATACTTGTTATTCATTATTCAATTGAATTTGACCTCTAAAAAGAATTTTGTTTTTGTTATTCTATGATGACATCACAAATTATTTTATTATTATTAAATATTTTTTTTATACGAAAAAAATCTTAGGCCTCTTTTAGTATATTTTTAATGATCGTATTGGAATTACATATTAGCCTTTAATTTATCTGAAGTTCAACCAAAGACAGGTTGTATATAATCATTTGGATTGGATATAATTGAGCTTTTATGAAATGATGAATTCAACAATGTAGCTTGAAACGCTCTGAAAGAATCGATGTTTGTGAATATTTCCGCGTCACGTTTCTCGATTTTTTATGAATATTTTTAGTGCAAGAGAGTGAATCGTGGTCGACAGTGTAATGGTTTAAGAATAACAGGAAACAACAATAACATAACAGCGTGTGGATGTGTACAGGTAGTGTACAGGTAGTGTGATGGTAATTGTGATGAAAAGGATGCGAGGAAGCAGCGTGTGAAGGTGGAGGATAATTGGTCTGTATGGAGAGAGCTTTAGGGAAGAAGAGGGAGTGCCTCACGCCACCCACTCACAGGGGTGGACTTATTATTCTACATTTTTTATTTTAACCCATTTCATTTCATCAACCATAATTGAGAGAGCACTAGTTTCCATTGGTTATGTAACTAGCCTGGGTTGTATTTTGGAATTAATCCTAAATGGTATTTATTATACTGGGTGGACTTGAAATAACTAAGAATATTTTAGGGGGTGGTAAGGTATTTTTATTATTATTAAGAGAAAACAGTCCACTGGAATACCTGAGAACCTACACCTCTGATGGAGCTTTTATTTGAGAGGGTTTTTAAAAAAAATACCGTGACGCCTTCCCTATTGACGGGAGTCCCTTTATAAGGGGTTGGCCAGGCCACCTTGGCCTTTACGGGAGAATATAGTAGAGATGGTTTCCCAGGCCACCACACAGCAATGAGTACTTAAGATCTAGTTTGCTAAGCTAGATCTACCAAGTGACTCCGGTGCCGTGAATCGAACCCGGGAGTCTTCACTCACGAATCCGTTACACTAACCACTGGGCCACAAGGCGGCTCTTTATAGGTTTTTTTATACACAATAACGTGTCTGTCGGTGATCTTAACTATTACTAGTTACACAGGTCACCGACAGAGCGGCTCTGCCCGACTAATAATCGCCTCAGTATTTACCTTACAATCCAGGAAATCAGAATAAACCTGGATCAAGACGATCGATCGGGATTTGTATTAATATTATTCCCGATCTCCCAAACCGATCTAATCAATTTAAAAATTCTTGACTTGACTGGGATTTGAACCCATGACCACGGTATTTGTAGCCACGCGACTTATCCCCTGAGCTATTACGCTGGTAAGGTATCCCAAATATAAACGAAAAAATAAATAATAATAATACCTTTACAACATATCTTTGATTGATCTAAAAATAATTTAAACGCTTTCTTGCTTAATTTTTTTTTTAATATTTTGTGATAAAATATATAATTTATTATGACAGTAGGACAATGTGTAGATTTATGATGAAGTTGTTGTTTGCTATTCAGTCAACGCTCGACCCTTCACAAGCTCATAACATAACCTCTCAAATGTCGTCGTGTGAAAGTGTGTTACAGTTACAAGTTTGTTCAAGGAATATTTGAATGATCCCGTTGTGTTCCTAGATTACTTTTACTGGTACTCTGACTGTAAGGGTAACTCAGTTAGTCCAACTTAAGGTGATCAGTGACTTTGCTGTTGATGATGATGGTCATTTACTAGTATCGTTGTACATTGAAGATATCTACATATTACCAGCTAGTCTTGCAGTCATCAGCTATAAAAATGACTAAAACAATGTGAGGTTATGTGTAAATGTCATTACACACGGCGTAAATTATAAATCTCGCGCCAAAATGATAAAAAAGCTAGAGATTCTCAACATTTTAAAAATAATCATTAAAAATTCAAAAATTTTACTTGCAAACTTGGCCCAATTATGGATGTCTTAATATATTACATACATTATTTTTTAATATTAGAAGTTGAATCAAAAACAAGTTGTATATGTATTATATATGTAAATGACTGCTTCCTACACATTACTTTATTTTATTTTATATACATTCCATACATTTTTTTTTAATATTATAATACCATTATTTATTTTTATAAATGTACTTTTCATTTTTGTTTACCTTTTTTATAACTATTGTTTTTGTCTATATTATTATTTATTTTTATTTTTTCTTGCGTTACCCTACCACCTCCTAAAATATTCAAGTCCACCCTGTATATGTATAACCTGTTTCTTTCCGCTAATAAAAATAATAAGCCGCTGTCATTTCATAATTTTGAAATTGCAGTTGTTTATACGATACCCAAACTGTGTAATTATTTAGTTAAAATCAAGAAACAGGAACGGTTTGATAGGAAATTAATACTAATCTATAGTCAAATATGTGCGAAGTGATTTCCGCCTGCAGTTGTTTAAAGTTTTCGATGAAAGCCTTAATCCGTCACTGATTTTAAATGCTTTGACACAGAAAAAAAGGCAATTCCAGTAGTGTATATAACTCAATATTGACAAAATTATCATTTAGGTACTTTTTTCTATCCAGCGTCGATATTAGGTCACGTAATAAATAATTAATATTTGTTGCGTTCACACTTACTCGTCCATGGAAAGCTCTCTCCTCGCGGTCTAGGATTTGAATGTAGTTGTTTTTTGTCATCGGATGAGTAAAGTCTATTTATGGTAGTGTATATTATAAATCATAAGGACGATAGCGAGTCTGGCTACCATTACCTTAATTGGATTCTTACAGGTAAGCGGAGAGCCGAAGATTGCCGACTAAGATTCGGACTACGCGTTCAACAATCATTACACAAAGCTTACCTTTACGTTCTCTTTATACGTAAGTCCTCTTTATACGTGATTTTAACCCATTACAATGCATTCTAATATTAAGGTATTAGGTATATTGTAGAATTACTTTTATAGGAATATTAATAATACATCATAATATACATATTTTTATATTCTATACACACACACCTTCAAGTTTATATTTTTACAAATTGTGTACACAATCCTCAATTAAAATTGATTATTTCTCTGTAACATTAAAAATATCTGGTTTTATACCCAAACTCTCAATAAAAATTCTGCCCGAAATGTGAATAAATACTGTATTAAGAGGATAAAAATACCTATATGGAAGAATGAACTTTTTGATTACTTCTAGTATCAAATATATTATAGAAACATTCCTACACTTCTTAAAAAATATATTTTGTTACTTCTTACCTAGCATATTTTTATGGATTTTAATCTGTTCATCTATAATCAAAGCCAGTGATATAAAAAAAGAATACTAATTGAGTTATAGATTTAAAAAAAATAAGGAATATAGCCTTAGAGATAAACAATTATTGAAAGAAAAATATGCACATAGAAAATGTTCACTTTAATCTAAAATGATTGCAACATGTATTGTAGTTTTTTCGGGCAATTAGGTATATTTTTCAAAAACCCATCCTCCTTGTAAGAACAGGGCAAGTTGTATAGGTATATATTATAATATTTAAGTAGTATATTTGTGAGGCTGTTTATTGTTATTATTTATTTTGTAGGGGGGCGGCGGGTGCCGGTTTCCCATGGCTGGGCTTCTACTTGATTAATTCGTTATTGGTCATGATCGATGGACTCCGCGATTGCACTATACGTACACGTGTAATCACATCTCATTCTAACACGAATTAAAATTAATATTAATTATGCGGAAAAAATATTATTGTGTCGTGCTTGAATGGGGTCAACGGTTTCCAAACAAACGGGATACTTTGGATCGATTTGAATGACTCCATAAATACATCAAACATCTATTGTAGATTTCACACAAACTACTCTTTTAATATTAATGTCACTTTCCCAATTGTTATTTGAAATTTTATCACGTTGAGAGCGTTTTCGAACCATAGACAAACTTAAGATATTATTTATAAAATTTGTTATCAGTAATAAATATTTGGTCCTTGAAGCAAGACATCATACTAAAGAAAAAGGTTATTTTTTGCTAAATTATTATTTGTATATAAAAGCGCACGAATTAAGGAAATCACCCCAATACTTGACAGGTTAAGGAATAAAATTCAATGATTTTGACAACAAATGCTTTGTATTGGGTGCTGCTTTACCGCTCGTACTGTTTATCTGTCACTTGGCGATCTTTCTAATATCATTACACCATCTCTCACTTAATACGGCATAGATATAAACGTTAGATATCGCATTTCATATAAATAATTCGTGTAAATTTCGTGTAAACCCGTATTGTTGCACTCTTTTCTCCTATTCGATAAAGGCATAAGTGTGTCTCCCTCACTCAACACATTTTTAGTGACCACTGAGAGTGGCTGTGACAATATTTTGCGATTAGAACCCAAAATATTTTTAACATGTTAAAGAATTAGTCTTTGGTATAAGTGAGCCTAGATGTATTTGAGTGTATGTTTGAGTCCATATGACATGTAGTAACAATGCATTTACCCATTTTATTTAAGAGAGATGTTTACAGTATAATGTTTGCCAGGTAACTCATGTTTTTGGCTACTTGATCCACTTAAACTAAACACGCATTTAGTCACTCTTGCGACATCTTATGTTTATATGTTCACATGTTCCGAACAGTACTGGCAACACCTCCCTCAAGTGACATTCTCCCATTTATACATACAAACACTAAAATTGCTCGCTTATGCATAATATTAAAAATAAAAAATGTGCATAATTGATGTATAACATTGTTTTTGTATGATATAATATTCAGGCAGGTATCGTGTGAGTGCATACAAGGTTTATTATGTTGCGGGCGCAGGATATAAATGAGAAAATGGCGTGTTGTCGAAGAGAGGCTCGATTAACGGACCTTTATTAATATTAAGTGGTCGACATGCTTGCATACACAGCTTTAGAGCTTTATTAAAATGTTGCCGCACTCATTAAAATATTGTTAAAATTGATAAAATGCTCATAATTCGCACTACAAACAGGAATTACAGGTGCTTGCTATCCGGTATTATGTATTACTAGGGTAATTTTCAATTTGTTAATGTTTTTATTTATGTTCTGCTTGGTTTTTCAATAGGGCGGTAATAAGTTGTTTATTATTTCATTCAGAGGATGTTTGAATTTTCAAAGTAAATTATAAATAAAATTATTTAATACGGTTTTGATATAGTGACAACGCTCTTCACAATATTTAAAAAGCGGGTATCCCGATAAATACTGTATTTTTTTTGAGAATTTTCATATATTTAGCAATATCAAATGTCTCCAAAATTATTTTAATATTATTATCATTAAAATACCCGTTTCGAGATTTTAGATATGTATGAATTGTAGTATAATAATTATATATAAAATATTATTCTTCCATCTGGTAACACTAATGGTCGATGGATCACTACAGACAGACATATAACATACACACACGTTCGACAATTATAGATATAATAGTGTACTTTCGCTGTTAGAGTTTTCAATAATGGCAACAATTAAGAACGTCTTTAGGGGTTTAAAGTATTAAGTAAAGTGTTACAAAGCTACTCATGGTTTCTTATGTTTTTAGAAAAAAATCCAAAATTTATAACATAAATGTATAAAGCCTCACTACAGTCATTTGCAATAAGTTAGTTTGGCTCTGCGCGTCTCAAAGTTTCAAAGAGTAGGTATTTACAATAAAAAAATAATATCAATTTATACGTAATTCATATAATACAATATCAGATGATGGGGTGAATAGAGACTAGCTTACAAATGCTTTTTATATTTTTATTTACAACACATACAATATGATGACATTTTTTTAAATGTCTGTGCTCTCTTTATTGAAAGGGTGTGGCAAAAGTCCCACTACAATTTCGATTTCGTGCCATCTTGGTTATGTGATGTTTAGATCAGTTTCCCTTTAAGCATTGTGTAATATTTTTATTTATTTTACGCCCCGAGGAGCTTTTTTTATTGAGAGGGTGTTAATTTTTCTGTCGGTGTTCTTAACTATCACTAGTTACACAGGTCACCGACTTAATAATGTTTGCCAGGTAACTCATGTTTTTGGCCACTTGATCCACTCATGCGATATCTTATGTTTATGTTTATAGTATCACAATAAATTTCCCATAATATAATTTGTATCGTTGAAGGTCTCGGTAGGAATCAATCGATGTATTATTCATTATTATACACGCTGATAACAAAAAAAATGAATAAAGCAGAGTCGTAAGCTCTATTTGAAGGATTAGTTAGTAATTCCTTAAGGAACCCAGACAGAATATAGTACGTTGAGTATATTAATGATGGAAGCGACCTTTTGATCGCGCCGGTCGAACAACGTAATCGGTCACGATCTAAATCGATAATTCGACGCCAGATTGATGATCTTTATCAAAGAGTATTGTAAGAAGCAAACCACAATTATAACCTTATAGTCATTTGATCGTATACAAATCAAATATGCATTCTATTTTTACAATAACAGGACAGCGCACGATTTTTTCTCTAGTATTAGTCGGGAACAAAGATGTGCCGAATTGAACGAAAATTTAATTACTCTTTCCGCATTTGCATCTGTCCTTTTAAAAAAATATGTACTTTCCTATAAGTGTGACAGAAAAAAAAATTATAAACAAAGTACATAATTTAATTTTGGTTCAATTCGGCACATCTATGCTCGAAAATCATATTTTATTAGAAGAGTTTAGTGATTTATATTAAGTATTAAAAATGCTTTAATCTATGCTCATGTATTTAAGAGTAATAATGAATGAATAATTCGATGTGATTCTTGTTACTTGACATTAACGTGGAGAATTTTCACCATTTATATTTAAAATGGGGCTATATAAAAAATATTAAAAGGTCTTTTTTTTAGTTTTATCGTTTTAGTGTTAACTTTTATTAAATACGGCGTCGGCTTAAGTAATTATAAATTATTGTAAGCATAATGCACTTATAAAGAATTCTGTAGAATCTTAATGAGAATATTACGAGAAAATACCTAATTAAAGCTACGAAGGGTGTTAAACCTAAATTTTAATTAAATCCTTCTAATTCTAATCTTACGGTCGTATTCAATATAATAGTGTAATAAGAGTGTGTGCGTGCGGTGCGTATGCGTGTAAACACAAATCCTACTAAGATCTAGTATATTCGTACACACACCATTTGGCACGACTCAATAAAACACTATTATATTGAATACGACCCTTAGGCTTAGGTTATGGTATCAATTTACAATTGGAAAATTATTGTCATAAATAAAAATTCTTTAAAATTTTCAGCGGTTTTCACAAAAATGCATACATACATGATAGTGTCTATGGTTTTCTTACTCTTACTTGAGTAAAGGATCTATCAAATAGAAGAACAGATATTACTGTCAAATTAAATTATTCTAGCTGTCATATTGACAGTGACAGTTGGAATACTCCACTTTGACAGATCCTTTACTTCAAAATCATGTATGCATTTTAGTGAATACTGCTGTTAGTACAACCTGTATACATATTTATGTATTTAAAAAAATATATAAGAACACCTGGATCAGACATTTGAACACTGAATTACAACTTCATTTTGGCCAATAAATGTGAATTTATTACACGTAGTTGTTTGGATAAATGCATGCATACAATTCATAAGTAAAACCTCGTCGTTGCATTGTACCAATAAACTTAAATGATCTTGACACAATGTAGGCTGGATTTAATTTTTAATATATAATTTTAATAGATATGCTGCTTTTGAGCATTGTTTTATGGTTCATGGTCCAATAGTTACCGACCCCTGACACAAAGGTCACGACTTCTCTTGCTTAGGAAGCCCAACGTGAAATACTATACAGTTTGATTTAAGGGACGGCTCTGAAATTAAGCTTTCCTATAAGGACAACACTATTCTTGTGCCGACTTCTGAAGGAGACAATATCTATACAACTGACTGTATTTGCTAAAGAAAACCACATAAATTTACACAAGGCCCACGGTGTATGATACATTTGTATTTATGTGAGACTAG
Organism: Agraylea sexmaculata; assembly: GCA_022606485.1. Taxonomy (NCBI): domain Eukaryota; kingdom Metazoa; phylum Arthropoda; class Insecta; order Trichoptera; family Hydroptilidae; genus Agraylea; species Agraylea sexmaculata. The sequence continues at coordinate 13,923 of JAGTTH010002157.1, forward strand.
GGTTTTATAATTGAAATTTTCAATTTGTTTGTCATGTTTTTTGAAGTTCTACTTGGTTTTTTAATAAGTTGTTTTAATGTTTTCATTCAGAAGATGTTTGAATTTTCAAAGTAAATTATAAATACAATTTTCATATGATGACAACACTCATTGTCATTTATTATGCATTATTAAATATCTCTTATAGTATTATGAAATTAATATAATATTATTATCATTAAAATACCCGTTTCGACATTTTAGATATGTATTAATTTATTGTAATAAATTAATACATATCTTGATTTATTTTATTGATGTTCTGCTTGATTTTTACGGTAATAAGTTGCTTATTATTTCATTCAGAAGATGTTTGAATGTCCACAAAGTAAATTATAAATAAAATAATTTAATACGATTTTCATATGACGACAACACTCATTGTCATTTATTATGCATTATTAAATATCTCTAAAATTATTTTGAAATTAATCATTAAAATACCCGCTTAGAGATGATAGGTATGTATTAATTATATTAAAAAAAATTCTTCCATCTGGTAACACTGCCTGTGATGCGTTACTCCGTTTGAACAGCTTACGATTAAATACCTTCTATTGACATGAAATGTGTTATAGATAATAGATGAATTTACATTAGTCGCCGGGCAAATAGGACTATTTTACTATTTCTAAAAAGTATGTATTAATTGTAGTAAAATTATTTTATAAAATATTATTCTTCCATTTGGTAACACTGATAATAGAGGGAAATTTACATATAACATAAAAATAACATACACACACCTTGGACAATTGTGTATATGTGAGATAAAATTAATTATTTTAAATCATATTCAACGTATTATTTCATTAGATTATGTATACATATTTTAAATACAAATTAACCCCAAATGGAAATGCGTTTTTAAAGAGGGTATAGTTTAAATTATTTGACTTTGGTATTGCTTTATATACAATTCGTAGGTAAGCGCTTTTTTTAAATAAATGGCAAGATTTGATTGCTTATTACTTATTTAATCTACTTTAAAATTTATAAATATAGGAAATGCCGAACCCATTTGAAAGGGACAAGATAGTATATGATTTTTTATATAAATAGAATTTACAAGTTTTAATTATACAGCATGTTTTTTATTCATACTCAAATAATTATATGTAAGGAATGTGTCATTAAATGTAACACAGCCACACTTTCATTAATGGTCCAAGTCGGCTAGTTAGACTTTTCAATTTTTAATTATTATTTTAAAAAGTTTGAGAATCTTGCGTATTTACTTATCAGGTGATTGAACGCCTGATTTGAATATGTAAAAAAAGTAGGGTACAGCGTAATTTCACCCAAAATGCACTACGCATTTTTCAAAGTCAACAATACCTTGTTGACGAAAAACAATACCTTGTTGACGAAAAACAATACCTTGTTGAAATTGAACTTGAACTAATGCGATGACATCATAAAGTTGTTTCTACTATTCCCTAATGACAAAATATATTCACTCATTAATAAAACCGAAGATTCTGAAGCTGTCATAATAAATTTTTTTTTTATAAAAAAAAATGCTAAGATCCGTTTTAGTATATTTTTTTTATAATCGTACTGGCATTACATAATGGAGACAAAAAGATTTTTGTGTCAATTAAAAACATGTTGTATAAATATTGAGTAAGGGAAGTCATGTATTGAATATTGACAACAGATAAAAAATGACCCAGTGTAAGATCATTCGAATTCTCGTGTATCTCAGGCGGGTTTTATTATTTCCATAATATTTATGTATTAATAACAATAATAAGATGAGGGTGTTGTGTTTTGTTTTAGTATATAGAGAAGAAGTAGTGATGTTTATGGTGGTTGTGAAGTGAACTCCCCGGTCACGAACCGAGGCCTGCCACTAATTAAATGTATCGACCACGATTCCAATTTCATGCCACCGCTTCAATATCAAGAATAAAATGCCTCAATAATTAAATCCGTCCTCGCAATACTAAAATGCGTCAAATAAATAATGCCGAAATAAGCGGCGCTCGATAATGACATGTCAACTATGTTGAAATTATTAGCTCGAAACTTTGTGACAGTGTGCTTTTCGAGTTAAATTTAACATCGCTATAAATTCGAATCAAACTGAGTTTAGTTAATAGATTATTATACAATTTCTTATAAAACAACATTATGGTTAGATGTTACAATATTAAGTTTATAGACAAAGTCTCTTACTTATTTTAATACGGAGTACAATCAATTGGTTATTAAAATAATAAATATAAGTCATAACATAATTTATGGGGAAAAACATATAAAAAAGACACTTGTAGAACTACTTAAATATATATAATATAAATAAATACTTAATACTATATGAATAAAACAAAAACAGTTTAGGGTAGTTTTTTTTAACTCATGAAAGTGAATCTATTTTATGATTATTTTTCTACACAATTACAACTATTATTTCTATAATAACTAGGAATCTTGGGTTGTATACTATAAATGTCATCCTAATCGCCTCAATTACAATATATTTTTCAAAGCTTGTCTGAAATTTAATTCTTTTCATTTGGGTGGAATAAGGGCAGATCTACCATCATCAGATTTACCTTGATTTAAAATGATTAATCAACATTTTATGGTATTTTTCATTTATAATAATAACTGTGGTATTTGTAACAGTGCTGTATTCTACTAATATCTGAGGATTACGCACTTTTTTTGTAAAATGTAATTTGTAAATAATCTTTTTGCATGTTCTCTTATGGGCATTTACATGTTACCAAGTATTTTTATATGCCCTTATTACACCCGGCTTCTAAATTGTAAATGCACATTGTAAAATTAAACAGCGATCTCTTGGATTATAACTGTTGATGAAATTCGAGCAAACATTGAGAATGGACATGCATGTTTGAGCAAATATAATTTCGCATGAGCTTTCCCACGCGGTCTTGTAGGTAAGTAATGTATGTATGGGAAAATGTCAGAAGTATGTGGTGAAGAAAAGGTGGTCAGTGGAGCCCTAGTTGGCGGGGCTACGGCCTGACCACGCCCGCAGCCGCCCCCCTCTAAAACAACACCGTACAATTACCTCCGCCCCACCATCATTTACAACTATTATTATAAACAGAATTAGTTGTCAACGGTGTGAAGACATTGTAGTAGACACGTGCGTGCCACGTGTTGCGAACGTAAATAATATAATATATTCAGAGTGGAGTGGCTCCATTGAAGAGTGACTCCATTCACCCCGAGACGCCTGGGGGCTGCACGAGGGAGGAGTCCCTCACACTGGGAATCCGGTCCACACGCCCGCCGGCAAGGACACCTTATTATGGAGCACTACCATTCACTGCACAAATTATTCCGTTGCTTCATTATCAATCAACTACACCAACTATTATATATCTATAATTGTTGAACGTGTGTGTATGTTATATGTCTGTACACATCCATCAAGCATTAGTGTTACCAGATGGAAGAGTAATATTTTATATAATTATTTTACTACAAAAATATATAATAATAACAGCATTAGACCGCCTCATATTCATGTTTTCCCGATACTATATTATTGTATCCAGTCTTGCAACAAACACGTGCTTCATTTAAACACTATATTATATCGGAAATTAGAAGCTTTTCCAAATGTATGAAGTTAGAAAAATATGCTTCATTTTAAAACATCATTTAACCTATTAAATAAAACTTTTTAGAAATAATAAAATAGTCCTATTTGACCGGCAACTAATGTAGATTCATCTATTATCTATAACACATTTCATGTCTCTGTCACTAGAAGTTATTTAATCGTAAACTGTTGTATTTTATAAATAATATTAAAACGGAGTGACGCATGACAGGCAGTGTTACCAGATGATGAAGAATAATATTTTATATAATTATTTTATTATAATTAATACATACCTAGCATCTCTAAACGGATATTTTAATGATAATATTAAATTAATTTCAAAATAATTTTAGAGATATTTATTAAATTATTTTATTCATAATTTACTTTGTGGACATTCAAACATCTTCTGAATGAAATAATAAGCAACTTATTACCGTAAAAATCAAGCAGAACATCAAAAAAAACATTAACAAATTGAAAATTTCAATTAAAATTACCCTAGTTTATTTATGGTCGTATATTTTTTAAGATCCAGGTTGTTGGAGAGACGTTAGAAGTATTTTATCTTTTAACTATTGGTTATTTTTGTCATCTGATTAATGCTACTGATAGTTGTATGTAATGAGTCTAGCTTCCTAATATCGTAGCTTATCGTGGTACAATGGATTGGATGTTGGATTGTTGATCGATATATGAGGTTCACGACTCTTGTTCTTTATTATTATTATTGTGAAGATATGTGTGCGTGTGTCTATATTTAATACTGTCAGTGTATTGGGTGACTGGTTCTCAGGTATAAAAAGACACCTTCACGCACTCAGCTTCAATAGTTAAAATGTTATTTCTTTATTTTTGGGTGTTATTTTGTTATTTTTTTTCAAATTGGATAAGCCTGTAAGCGTTAGTTTATTTTGTACAGCAAAGCGACAACCACATAATATATGAGAGGGGAATAGTAGACCTAGGCGGAAAAATAGCACATTTCAAAAAAAAAATATTACTGAACAGATAGATATAATATATCATATTATGTTATCGGTTACATAAATAACAAAAAATATTTGAAAAATAACACATGTAGTGTAAAAAATCCTATGAAGATACACTTTTAAATACATTTCTATATCAGGATAATGATGTTCTTAGTTATAAATAAATACCGTGACGCCTTCCCTATTGACGGGAGTCCCTTTATAAGGGGTTGGCCAGGCCACCTTGGCCTTTACGGGAGAATATAGTAGAGATGGTTTCCCAGGCCACCACACAGCAATGAGTACTTAAGATCTAGTTTGCTAAGCTAGATCTACCAAGTGACTCCGGTGCCGTGAATCGAACCCGGGAGTCTTCACTCACGAATCCGTTACACTAACCACTGGGCCACAAGGCGGCTCATGTTCTTAGTTTCTCTAATAAAAATTATTCTTGCGACTTCGGATGTTTTACTACAATGGTCTTCAGTATTGAATTGGAAGAGGTCGGTTTGACTTAGACTGTTATAAGAATTGATACATGAATTTGTGGGATACAATATCAAAATATCGAAAAATATTCATTTCAACGAATTATATATTATTCACTAAGCCATTTTTAATATAGAAATATCACACAAGGTTTTAAGATCAAATAAGAAAGCATATCTTATAAAGGGGCGTTAATTTTATCCTGGAATATGTACTTAGTGAATTATCAATAAATACCTACTTATCACACTTATTTATTATGTGTTCAAATTATCTTTCATTCTATTATATTCCAAATGATCAACTTTGATTGGACTAACAATTCCGTATTGTATATTTTATCCATTTTGCATGATATTAAAAAGTCTTTTATAATTGATCTGTGTCGTATATTCATTTAATTATTACTACCTATAAAATATTATTTAAATCTAGGAACATGAACAGTAATAACAATAAGGGCCGGTTTCTTCTCTCGAGCGCGTGTCTCACGTCGATTTACGCGCAAAATGCGTTTGTTCAAGATTTAGCTCGTGGTACCAACTATCAAATATTGACTAACCGATATCGATATCGTGGTATAGCTAAAGCTCAAGCTATATTTCCCCTTTCATTCCAATTTCGTGACGACGAAGTTTGCTGTATGCAAGTTCACCGGAGTGGCTTCGATACAAACATCGGCTTTAGCTTCAAGAAACGGAATATTTGTATTTGATTCGAGATTCGTATAATCTGTTGTCGCGTAGCTCATTATTTAACACTCGTTGAAGAAACCGGCCCTAAATGTTTTTAAAATTATTATGCAGTAGGATGGTCTCCAATATTGTTTTAAGCTATTCAAGCTCTCTGTTTGAAGGTAACCTTTTTGGGAGGGTTGTCAGGTTTTTTGTGGTTAGGTTTCGGTGGTCTGTGTTTTAATTATGTTTATAAGGGGGGCCGCAACCTAATTAAACGTTTTATTCCTAGGGCCACTAAATCGCTCCCGTGCCGGCCGCAAACTGCAACCGAGAACCTGTCCATGCCGACGCACACTTGTTGATTTAAACCAAGCCTAATGTTATATGCGTATGAGATTTTAAATAGAATTAAAGATAATTTAAAAAAACTGATTCACTGTCTTATCTTATGACTAAAAATTATATATTAAGTAAATTTTTAAATTAATACTATTCATATATTGTTGGCTTGTACGGGTTGAGTTCTCCAAATCGTTGAAAAGAATCATTGCCGACAATTTATTGTACGCTTATTACATTATAAGTTGTTCAAGATAATCGAGATTTTCGAACCGTTTAGTTTAGCTCTATTTTTTTTTAATAATGGGTGCGTTCGTGGCCTTACCTACTATTATTACTACTGAATGAAACCCGCTGTCAACAGCGAGTTAATATTTTCAAAAGACAGGTTCAGGTCTCGGCTTGTCTTTTAACGAAACTGAAAGTGTAGGGTCATAAACAAATCGATTTCAATTTGATAAAGATCGCCATCGAGTTGATTTTATTATTATGGTCCAATGAGCAAACTCAATGAGAGATTTAGACGTTGATATAAAAACAAAGGTCAGCATATTTGCTCATATGCCATAACAATATATTTTAGCAATGTTTTAGTCCTTTTTTCTCAGACGAACAGGTTTCAATCTAACTAAATGTGTGTGAATATTATATATTATTTAGTTAGAAGGGTGTATGATGTGTCTAGATTATAAATATTTTAACAGGTGCGAATTATGTAGCAGGTATTTGAATAATTCTATACAAATGTTATAAAGAAACGATGTTTAGTTTGTCTTTTTCCCCGATATGGTATTCGGTGTGGCCCAGGGCCATGTTACTTTACCTGTACAGTGTCTGATAAAATCACCTTAATTAATTGTGACTTATGACCTGTTGATATAGAATGCAACCGAACCATTTATAAACTAATTAAATATAAATAATCGACTAATTGGCTAGAAAGTCGGCAAGGAGAAGGCTTCGTCAGTAGTACAAATTGAGGTTTTTCATTTAATATAACCACGGTTTGTAGAATTGCAAAAAATGTAGTCAAAAGTCCGAACAAAAAATAAATAGGTCATTCTATTTTTTTATTTTACTAATATTGTATCACTTTATGAATTGTAGAAACCGTAATAATTACATAAAAAATACTCTAAACAATGAATTATAAAATATATCGAACTTTTCATATAAAAATGCTTTAAAACCCTTGTGTAATTCACAAATACGTATTTTTAAGAGCCGAAAATTTATTACCTTGCATAGTTTAAAATAATAGTATTGGCTTCAATGCCTTACTTTTAATTAAATTGACTTTCTAAATGTGCAACCTGTGCAAGTCACTAGAACCAATAATTTATTACTTTACAGTTTAGATTTAGAAGTCTTAAATTTTAAACTAAAACAAATTATGTATTTAAGATTTTGCGTTCTGCAAACTAAGCAGAACATAAAAAAAAACATTAACGAATTGAATTAACATATTCCAATTAAATTACCCTAGTGATAAATATTCACTGGGCTGTTAAAAATATATAAATTAAGAGAAATAATATTTTTATTTAATTATAAGCCTTTCCGAATATTGTCATTGATATAAACATTACATATCGCATTGCATATAAATAATTCGTGCAATTTTGTATAAACCCGTGTATTGTTGCACTCTTCTCTCCTATTCGATAAAGGCATAAGTGTGTCTCCCTCACTCAACACATTTATAGTGACCCCTGAGAGTGGCTGTGACAATAATTTGGCGATTAAAACCCAATAATATTTGAAACATGTTAAAGAAGTAGTGTTTGGTAAAAAGTGAGCCTAGATGTATTTGAGTGTATGTTTGAGTCCATATGACATGTAGTAACAATGCATTTACCCATTTTACTGTGAAATATAACTGAAGATATGAAGAGAGATGTTTACAGTATAATGTTTGCCAGGTAACTCATGTTTTTGGCCACTTGATCCACTTGAACTAAACACGCATTTAGCCACTCATGCGATATCTTATGTTTATATCCACATAATGTACATTACACAATTTGGACATATTTTAATTTTTTGTTGACCATAAGCATCTTTTGTAAATAATAAACAAGCTTAAATTAATGGAAAGAGTTAAAACTTTTACTGGGTAGAGACGGTTAGATGAAAAGATTCATTAATTATTTTTATTGATCCTTAAGGCTTTTACAATATTTCGATGCCTGATTAAGACAATAAAGTATTTACAAAATTCGTATATATATATATTAATTGAAATAAAATGAACACATTCACATTAAGTGATAAAATATACGACCTACGTTTTCACAAAATATCTTTATAAATATATATATATATATATATATATATATATATATATATATATATATATATATATATATATATATATATATAATTATTATTATTAAGAGAACACAGTCGTCTGGAATACCAGAGAACCTACATCTCTGATGGAGCTTTCTTTGAGAGGGTTTTTTTAGACACAACAACGTGTTAATTGTCTGTCGGTGATCTTAACTATTACTAGTTACACAGGTCACCGACTTAATAATCAGTATTTACCTACAATACAGGAAATCAGAGTAAACCTGGATCAAGACGATCGATCGGGATTTTATTAATATTATTCTCGATCTCCCAGTCGTAATAACCGATCAAATCAATTTTAAAAATTCTTGACTTGTGCGGGGTTCGAACCTATGACCACAGTAGCTGGTTATGTTTATAACTATGCTCATTGGTGATAAATATTTCACTGAGCTGTTAAAAAATCGCATAATAAAATATATTGAGAGTCCCTGAAAGGCTCTATATTTTAATGAATTACTAATTGCGATAATTTAGTTTTGCTATTTGTCAAATGGTAAGGGTTAGTGCAAGTGCTGATGATGATGATGATCATGATCATCATCATCATGATCATCAGCATCATCATGATCATCAGTATCAGCGCAATGGAGGGGCGGCACAGCCCGGGGAGGGGGCAGCGCCCGCGGCACCACTCAGTACTTGTACGACTGTGCCGCGAGCATCATCACAACACCCTGTATCTTTACAACATAACAATAACACACCATCGGGATAAATACATACATATATATATATTAAGTGCCATGTGATAACCGTTACAATGTTAACTAACCGCGCGAGTGTCGAGGGTTCTGATGATCCCTGAGGATTCCAGTGCGTGACTATGTGTGACTAAATTGTGACACTCTCCATACTTTATTATTAAAAAAATAATATAAAATATGTGTCGCGTGGTGTGGCGGCTTTTGTGCCGCAGTATGTCTCACGGACTGCAACTGCAATTTTTCCTCCTGCTTTTGCAATTTCTTCAGGTAATCAATTAATCCAACCCAAACCGAACGATCTTATATATAAATATTCAACTGTGGGTGTTTTTCGAGTCTAGTTTTTTTTATTTTATTCGATTTAATTAATGCAAAAAGAGAAACTGAATCGAATCTAGTTCGGTCGATTTATGTCGATCGTTTTTAGATTTATAGAAAAAGAACAGAAAACCGGACCGGTATTATAATATTGTATTAATATATTTTATTTCCATGTCCACTGTGCCCGCACAATATGTAACATTAAAAAAAAACACTTAAAATGCACAAATAACAAATTTAACTCTCCTACGCTTATTTCACTTCAAATTGTTTTAGAATATTAAATTGAAATTTAAATTTATTTAAAATATATACACACACGTGTACGAGCAACTAATTTAACCCATTAAAATACGTAGAAAAAAATTAAGTCAATATTAATTTTGATAATGACTACTACTGCAGATTCCCTACAATTAATGTGGTGAATAAATAAAAAAATATTTTTTAATATCTCAAATGTGCGTATACTAGAAAATAATATATGTACTTCTATGTCTATAAAAAAAATAGCTCTTCTGAGTGTTTATATGGAAATAAATAAATAAAATAATGATTTTATGATGTTCTGCTCATATGTATATAAGGTTAAAGTTTAAACTTTAATTTCAATATTGCTTTAAAGTTTTATGAAAAAAAAGATGAATACTTTTTTTTTTAGAATTATCATTCATTATGTCTAAAATTATTGTATAAATAAATACCGTAATGCTTAAATTGATGGGAGTTATGGGGAGAAATCATTATAATATGGAATATTAAATAATTAATGTGTACATTAAATAAAAGCCAAATATATATGTTTGTACTAAAACATTCAATAATATAATACAATTAATAATATTAATAAAAACTAAGATGGCATATTAAACAATTAATGTGTAGATTAAATAAAAGTCTATATGTTTGTAATCAAACATTCAATAATATAATACAATAAAAAAACACCAATATTAATAGAATAATAACATCATTTTTTGTAATATGCAAAAAATACGTATTATAATATACACATTGCTATATATTGTAAAATAATATACATATTTTAAATTATAATTATACCAAATATATATATATATATATATATATCTTTGATAAATAAAAAATAATAATTACTAAAATATTCCATATTCCATACCGTTTTCAAATGATGACAAATTGTGCATATTTTACTGTTTGTTGTTTTATTTTAAAATTGAATATTTCTTTACGGTTTAAGTATTTGAAGTTTGACCCTTACCCCAGCGTTAAAATCCTCAAAACACCTGGACTTGCAAGTCGCACTTGAATACAATATGTCGTCGTGTTTATTATATTGAGGGGTTATTCGCCCTTTTACTTTGCATTGTGCCTCTTGCAGAATATTATACTTTTTAAAAATGTATTTAATAATTGAAATAGTTAATGTGAAGATGGCGGCGGCCATCGGTCCATTGTATGTATTAAAAATCTCGTTTTAAAAGCTCCTTAACGAGAATGGAGGTAGAGCAGACTGTTTTTTATTCAATATATGATTATAAAAAGTATGCATGTTTGTTAGATACACATTTTGGCCTCTGCTCGATTCTCAGAAGAGTTAGTTGTTTGCCTTATTAGATGTGTTCCTCCTAATTTGAAAATATTTCATTTATAATACATTGTATGCTTTATCAATATATTATATAATATTCATTTATCGAATAGTTCTGATCTAATCTATGATCTGAACTGAGTATGTATGCCTTTTAGCGAATATTTAGCAAACATGTATATAATTTTAAATATAACTTATTAGCAGAGTCCGCCAAAATGTGGCATTTATATTTTTTACAAAACCGCTAATCAATTGATTTCTTTATTCAAGCTTAAATATTAATATTTTTGCTAAAGAAATTACATCTTTCGTGTTGTCTTTCATTTTTTTTAGGTTTCATAGGGTCCAAATCTAATTGAAAAGAGCAAGAATGTAGCTTTTACCATGGGAATTTTTGCCACAAGTGCTGAAAAGTAGCAATTAGCAGCAAATTATGATGTAGCAAAATGGCATTTGGCGAACTCTGCTTATTACAGTTAAATGTCGAGGGTATACTGATAAAATTGCACTAAGTCATATTTTTTTATAACTTTATCTACTGCCAAAACGCACTTTATTACAAACAAATTAATTAAGTCAAATTTACATTTTTGGTTACTGTTCGTTAGTTAGTTCTGGTAGTTAAAAAAGAGGTGTTTTTTTTATAATTGTGTTATATTTGGAAAGATAAAAGAAGTCATTGACTTAAACCACATTGTAAATTATTCAAATAGATGCCATAAATTTATAGTTATGTTTTAAGACTGTGATTTTTTTTTTCACTTATTCGCCATTATCTCAAAACTATGAAATATGATTTATTGCATTTTGGCAGTATACCCTCGCAATAGTCATCCGCACTTATCGACTTAATAAACACCTTACAATCCAGGAAATCAGCGTAATCTTGGATCTTCAATGTGCAATTGAGATTTAATTAATAGGTTTATTGCCTACTAAACAAATAATATTTGATTTATTAAATACATATTATTCTATTAGTAAAGAATAATATCGTATAACATTTAATCAATAACGGATTTCTTCAATAAGTGCGATTTAGAGACCGTTTCATTATTATGTATGTAGAGCAAATTTCAAATTGTAGAATCGTGTAAAGGCGAAATAAATTACCGCGAACGGCTGTGATCGGTAATATCGGTATATAATATGATATTTTAGTAGTTTGAAGTGTCCAATTGCGATCATTGGTAATATCTTATCTAAAGATTGACATTTTTTCTACAAATGAACTTAATTTAAACACAGATTATACAATTTTGATGTCATTATAATTTGTTAAACTCTAAAACCAGCGTAATAGCTCAAGGAATAAGAAGAGTGGGTACAAATACTGTGGTCATGGGTTCAAATCCCACTAAAGTCCATAATTTTTAAAAATGATTTGATAGTTTATTACGACTGGGAGATCGGGAATAATATTAATAAAATACCGATCGATCGTCTTGACCCCAGATTTACTCTGATTTCCTGTATTGTAAGGTAAATACTGATTATTGGGTCGGTGACCTGTGTAACTAGTAATAGTTAAAATCGCCGACATAAAATTAACACGTTGTTGGGTATAAAAACCCCTCTCTAAAATAAAAAGCTACGCTGGGTGTAAATAAATAGAATTAATATTAAAAATAAATATCTAACATTGAGTGCATTTTTAACCCAATATTTAAAATAATTTGAAAAGTTCTTAATGTAATAAATTGTTAAATGGGATAGTAGATTTTTCATGGCTAGACCACTCCCCGATTGATACATTTAATTACGATATAACATGTGAATATTATGCGATCACCGAAAATAAACAAGCTGACGACCTTCAATGGTCCGTTCTCTTTGTTTGTGATTTTTTGAGAAAGAGAAAAAGAAATCGATTTAGTCTCTTGGCGAAGATTTACGAGTGTCGGAATATTTTCTCACGTATGCGACAACACAAAACGGGCTTCGTTGTCATTCCTACCAACCAATCTGACTCATTGCTAAACTAACACCCCAACCAATAAATATATCACTGTTAAATATTGCTAATAACCCTTTTAAAATATATCTATCATAACAAACGTGTCAATGACGCAATATGCTAATCAACACGTGTTTGCCATTTTTTTTTATAAATTGAAAATCAAACGCACGCTTTGCAGTTGGTAACTTTACATATTCGTCCAAATAAATTCAGTCATTGTTGACTTTAAATAATCCCCGCAATATTAATGAAATTTATTTAAAAAAAAGCAAGTCTTTACATGTCCCTGATGAGCAAATTGGAGACGAGTTTAGATTAATTTGGTGACATCATACGACAATTAATATACTACTACTGTGTAAAAAATGGTAGATATTCATTCAAAATATTATAGGGAAAAATATTTTAATTATATGGTTAATTTACTCTACATGCTAGTTTAAAATTGTGACTATTATTAATGGACCTGCAAAATATTTATAAAAAATATTGGCTAAGGTTTCAACCTATAAATAACTTTCGCTTTGGTTTAATAATATAAAAGACAATTAATTAATTTTATTGTTTTATATTAATATTGTGAAAGTTATATCAAATACATTTCTTTAATTATATATTTCCACCCAGACGTCAATAATATCAACAATTTAATTCCTTTTTAGTAATTTCTTTGAATATTGGAACGGTTATATATTACAATTTTATTATTATGTATAAGTTTTTACATTGGAAATAGTCTTAGGTGTAAAAAGTATAATGATATTTTATTTGAATCTGACATGAATTTAAATTATAGAAATAATGGGAAAAAAATAAAAACCTATTTACAAATATGAAGATTAATAAATAATAATTGAACGATTAACTATCTTATTTTGATTGTATGGTTTATTATCTGTCTAATATTGTGGTTATGGGTTCAAATCCTGTTCGGATATATACAAAATGATTCAATGATTCTTTAGGCATTGCGACTTGGAGATCGGGAATAAAATTATTAAAATCACCATCTATCGTCTCATAAATCATCAATAAATACTTAAAAACCCTCGAGTGTGTATGTAGAAAAAAAATGTTTTTTTAATCCACACATGGTAATAATAATTTAATTCAGTTGTTGTGTAACTTTGGATGCGATAATATGTGAGTGTGTTGAAAATGCAAGGCTTAACTGTACTTATTCGCTGGTGTAATCGGATAATGCTCGAGCTTTGGAGAGGTGCGATTGAAAAATAAAGTGAAAATAAACAAGGACGATGTTCTCTCAGTCGTTCGTATTTCATGAGGTCCTGTAACTGGAGAACCTGTGGCCGATTTGGCCATGTTTGCTGACAAACCAACTACTTTATTGCCGACCACTTGTGACAACAACCTGTCGCTTCTACCCTAATATAAATTGAAAAAAAATATATGCCAACACTCATATCAATTAAAAACAGGGCCTAAACGGTTGCTTTTATGTAGTTTATCTTAAATACAAGCGTTAAAACTGAACACATCTAACCCAATTCTACAACGTAACAATCACTGAATGTACTACATTTTATAATTAAGAATTCTAGGTTCAAAAGGAGAAATATACTTTTTTATTTATGCACACTCTACGACACATTTTAATTCCTATGGATAAATAAAAAATGACAGCTTCTAATATATATATATATATATATATATATATATATATATATATATATATATATATATATATATATATATATATATATATATATATATATATATATATATATTTTGCATATTTAAAAAATTGTATTATATTATTGAATGTTTTAGTACAAACATATAGACTTTTATTTAATGTACACATTAATTATTTAATATGCCATATTAGTTTTTATTATAATAACAGGATTCCCATCAATTTAGGCATTACGTTTTATTTATTTATAAAATAATTTTAGACATAATAAGTGATAAAGTATTTATCGGGAGCCTCGATTTTTAAATATTGTTAAATATTTAAAAATCAAGTCTCCGTTAAGTTTTAAGTGTTGTCGTCTTTTTTTCATAAAACTTTAAAGCAAAATTGAAATTAAAGCTCAAACTATAACCTTACATATAAGCAGAATATCAAAAAACATTATTTTATTTATTTATTTCCATATAAACGAAGTTTTTTATAGACAAGACAAAAACAATAATAATAAAAAGGTTTAAGAATAAAAATGAGAAGTACATATTATATAAAAATAAATAATAGTATTATAAAAAAAGTGTATGTATAGCAATAATTTATATGTGACTATATAAGGTCGCTCCTAAACAAGGCCTGTAGGTAGCAGAATTGGTGGAACAGAAATCACCAAGGTGCGCAAATTCGTTGCAGCCTATTGATAATTTCAATTAAAATTACCCTCGTAAGGCTATAATAAGTTTTCAAAATATATTATTTATAAATAATCCTTTGGTATATAGATACAATTTGTTGGATAATGAATAGTAAAGATTTATATTATTTTGTGTATTATCACCCATCGAATTTACTATACCTGTTTTTTCTACATTAGTCCAACGTGACCCATAGTAGCATATTGAATTGATTTTTTGGGTAATATAAAAAACAGTAGTAATTTAAGTGGTTACTTCAATAGTGGTGTTTAATACGTTTATTACTCATTAACCTTTGGAGACCCTGGCCCCTTAATATGACCTCACTATCTCATATTAGCATACTGCCTACGACAGACATATTCAGTTTCATTTTAATCACCGACAATGTGGATTGATCTCGAAAATATTATTAATCTTCCCTTAAGATTAATTCGAAATAATTATGGGGCTTCGCGTATGTGACGTGTTGATTTATGGTGTGGCGATCAAGTGAGAGCTTTGCTCACTGTTTTATTTATTAATACGACAATCCATGCTAATTAATAAATTTTTACATTGCAAGTAAATGCAAATATCCACATTCTCACACCATAAAATATTCTTAATCCAATTAATTGTATTCTTATGGCTAATATCATCGGCTCGTTCCATAAATTAATCCCCTCATCAATTAACAATTAAAAAAACCATACATATTCAAATCTGATCATTGTCGTTTGGATGACAGATGCAAAAAAATAAATAAATGCAAAAATGATGTCCGAATGCGATATCCTCATATATATATATTTTTTTTAATCGAAAAAACGTCACCACGAAGGCGTTGGATAATTATGACCGAATGATAATTAATTCATTTGTAAAAAAAAAATGATATCTAAAAATACCATCCGTTAACTGGCAGAAGGAAATCGAGTTTAAAATCAACGTTCCCATAATTTTGAATGCAAATTTAAATAAGTTTATATTCCATTGTAGTGAAAATGTTAATTTCTCTTTAAAATATGACTTTTAAGGAGATTAATTTTTAATAATTAAATTCACAGTTTGGGTCATCAGTTATAAACAGACCTACTCCAAGTTGGTGTAATGAAGTGATTTGACGTATTCGAGCTCTGCAACAAATCTTTTATAATATTGCTTTATTATTTTATTTAAGCTCTCTGATATATACACAAAAAAATATATGATATACATCTATAGTTATTATACACCAATTATTGTATTTATGAAACAAGCAATAAAGTTTTAGATATTTTATTATTTATTTAAAAAAAAATTATAAGATTGTTCTGTTTATATCTCAAAATTCCAATAAAAATAATACATTCTACCAAATAATAAAGCAATATGTGTAATAAAAAGCCGCGCAGTGCTCTACAACTGTCAACAATTCAAAACCTGTTTTTTTCATTCTCTTGACCGAGGTTTTTTTGTACGTAACCGTATTTCTTAATAATATTTAGTTGTAATTCCATATTACTTAAAAATAAAATTGTCTTACAGCACAGCTCTTAAAATATTCTCACTGATTAAAAGTCCACCCCGTATAAATAACTCCTGTTTTTTATGGCTCATCTTATGTCTTATTAAATACTAATTATTTAATAATGTATATTGAGTGGAATAAAATGAATATGCGGAGTGTGGAGATGATAAAAATGACAAAAAAGCAGCCAGTGTCACCGCCCACTCGCCACTCGCCACTCGCCACTCGCTCTGTAATCTCGAATTTGTTTATAAGCTCCCCACTAATGGATTTTAATTTTTTTACAAGCCCAAATAACGGTCCACATTCAATTCGTATCATTTAAAAATACTCTCCATAATTAAATATCACGGCGTCAAAGATTAAGGAGTGCTCCTGTATGCCAAAAGACAGATATACGAATGGCAGTCACAGATTTTATTCAAGCAAAAAAAAATACATCCAAATTATTTCAATATTCTGATAATGAAGCCTTAATATTTATTTACGCTATATCTAATAATTATTAATCAATACTCTATATAAAAATTTATATAAAATCATTTTATATAAATTTCTCGATATTCCGAAGGTGAAGTGTTAGTTAATAATTCTTAGATAAAGCACATTTTTGTGCTTTATCTAAGAAATATTATGTAATAAGGGTCTATAATTTTGATGCAGTGGGTTTTATTTGCATTTATTTAAGATAAAAATGATATTATAATTTAGTAAAATTGGTGCAGGAAATAACAGGGGGTGGAAGTTATAAAAATAAATATTTTTTATTAAAATATACATTAAAAATATCTCAAATTTATTATCTAGTATAAAAGCGTTTTAATTACCACATACAACGGATTTGAGCACCCGGGTGATCTCTTTTCCACAAATTCTGCCACTTACAGGTCTTATATGGAAACATATAAATTATATTGCCTCCTATATTTTATTTTATATAATGATATATATACTTTTTATTTACTTTTCACTTTTGATTTAAACCGTTTTTTATTATTATTTTTGTGTTGCTTGTAAAAAATCAAAATCTTTTATTTTATTTCATAATAATTCTTCGTAAATAAATTATCTAAAACTTTGATAAAATCGTTAAAAAGAACAACCAGTTAATGTATAAGAGAAATACAACTAAACGACTCACAAAAAATCATATACAATTAATCCATTTTTAAAGAGTGTGTCAAAATACACCGATTTTCACCTGCCTAAAAAAACCTCTCTCATTCATATATTGAACTCATGTTGAAATGAATTAAGATACTCCATAAATGTGTCTATTTTAATATATAAAATCCACCGTGTCGGGTGAATAATGAGTTAATTAAATTATTCCGAATACAAAAGAAGTGTGGTTTGTATTAAAGCGGTAGCCATTAGACAAGGGGTTAGCTTCATTCAGTTTGTTCCTTTTGCACACAACAACCAAATTGGACTGAAGACCCGCCTGTTAAAAACAACCCGTGATAGAAAGAAGGCTTTAAGGGCCCTCAAAACCCACCAAAATGGCGTCGTAAAACCGACTTAATTATTTTTTACGCCCCTGCCAAATGAGAACAACTCTTAGAGCACCTTTAAATAGATTCGAACCGGTTTTTAACCCGATTGTGTAAAATAATAATTTACGTTAGAATTGTGTTTTTTTTTTGTTAATAATAAAAATTTAGTTGTTCCGGAAACAGGCCATTTTGTTTGCCCAATAATAACACGAATCGATCGATGGCCAGAATCACGATCCACCTGTCTCAGGTAGAAATGCATACATATATGAATGACCCTTTGCTCCCGGTTCAGTCCCTGTGCGTTCCCTCAATTTATTATACAAAAATAAAACCAACGGCCATTGCCTCCTCATTCTTCTTACCTCACTACAAACACATTAATTTTGTATTTGATTAGTACCAAAATGCGGTTTGGTGCATGTTTTATGTTTCCTCAGAGTCGTTAAAATTAACGAAAAGGTACCTACACAATTTTCCTCGTTGACATTGGAATTTTATAGTTTTTCTGCGGTCGAAATCAACTTCTCGGTAATCAGATTATACAATCACACCGAAAACAATTTGAATGTCGACCATTGTGGTGACTTAAACTAAGTAGCGACATTTTAAACGAATCTGGTGTCATTTTTTTTCCACCTCGTAAAATATCGCTTGCATTTCCTGTACTGCAAATGTCATCGGGAGTGGCTTGATTTCTTTTATTCGGTTTTTTTGCAAATTAATTCACTTTTATAAAATTGCTATCATTGATAAGTGTGTCGAGGTGAAAGAGAATAAATCTTGCATATTAATGCATGCAATTTCACAATTTGACAAAAGCATTTTAATAATTAAAATTATGGCAGAGACCATATTTATAAACATCAATTTTATTTAGCATAATTAATAGCTATGTATGTATGTATTAGGTTGGGTTGAAAAAAGAGGATGTCGACAAAATAAGGGTAGACTTTCGGTACACGTTTTAATAACTAGAATTAATCAATGAAGGATGCGGGTGCTCTATAAAAATCTACTTTCAATATCCTATTTGAATATAAATGCTTACAAAATTACATCTTGTTCATATCCCAACCACCGCAAATATTTGGAGCAACGAATTTATATGTATAGAAGTGTCAAGCGTATTGTTTTCATACATTGGAACATGCGCATATTATACCTAGACTTCCCTGCAACATTGTAGTCCCTAAAATCCGACACTTGAGAGCAATAAGATTGTTCTTACAAACACATCTGAAATTATCATGTAAATTGTTTGTTTACATAGTGACATATTATTTGTCGTTGAATATATCAAGTATCTTTTAATGACGAAATTTACCATATTAAGTGAAAGACGGTGTTTTGAATTTTTTTGTGACATTGAGGTACGTCACATTAAAAACAACTTATAGCCTTACAAAGTTTGGTTGCAAAAAGCCCATAAATGCATTAGAGGGTTAAAAGATAGACAAGTTACAGATACAACAAAAAATACAACATATTATAAAAAAATATCAAGTTAAGAACATCGAGAATGCTTAGAGTTAAGGGATTCTTTGATACTTCTCATGAATGCACAGTAGGGCATGATAAATATGTCATTTTCCGCCTTATTGGCATTCCATTCATTCAAAAGAACAATAGATCTGGTTAATGCGGAGTGACGGAGTATGTTAGTATGGGTCCTTGGGGTTGCAAACAAGGAGTGAGAGCGACAGCGCGTATAATTCTCGGGAACAAACAAACTGATGCGACTAAATATATCTGGGACTGATAACTAGCCTCTAATCACAAGAAAAAAACAATCGCATCAGTGGCACATCTCTGCGGAGCTCGAGAGAGTCGTACCCGAGCATTCCCATAAGGATTTTAGATGGGTAAAGGAAGGGATAATAGTAATACCAATATGTATATACGCTCATTGATTTGGAGCAATTATTCGCTTTATTAAAACGGGTAATTAATATCAATCGTGTAATATTGTTCGATGGAAATTTCTCATTGGTGGCGACCCGTCCAACATCTGTCGCCGGAAAAAAGGCATTTGTTGGAGTGAAATGACTTGAAGATTACACTTAAAGTCGCCCGCTGCTCTTTTTGATGCAGCGTAATGTTTTCAAATTGGCTACATTATTCGGTTGTTCAGTTTTCGTGCGGTGCTTTGTAAAATGTATGTATTTTTTAGACGATTGCATCACTCGAGCCGCGCCGTTAAAAACTAAGTCTGTGTCGCTGTCAATTAGCAGCCGAATATATGGCCGCGAATCTGTCTACAATATTCGAGGAATGTGACCAGCAATGAGCACAATTAAAACTATGGATGTTCTCTTCTCCTCCTTTGAATTTCTCGGAAAGGATCGCTTTTCGATTTGTCACCGGCCGCCCGTGGGAACGATGATAATCGTTAGTCCATCTTGAAAACGACCTGCTGCTGCCAAGGGTCAATCCTTCCTTTCAACCCCATATTGTACCTTCATCTAGATCCTCTTTAAATATTATGTTACATTTCAAACAGTCGAACACATAGGTTTCATTTTTGACCAGCATTAAGCTAACTTTATAATATATTATAACCATAATCGGGGTGGGTGATCTGATTTTTATATGAAAAGAAAACCTTGTCACACTGTCGCCCGTTTGTGGTTGGATTACGTGCAATAGAGTTTCATATATTTTCACCGGTTGACAGTTCGCTGCGAACGTATTTCGCGTTCTGTTGGAACGGGCCTTTAATTACTTGATAAATTTTTTGTCTAAAACTAAATCTTTATTATATTTCAAAGCATTTTACTGCAATTATATCGTAAGTTTTCTTGGCAGACTGCGTAACTCCAAAATATTTTGAATATATTAATTATAATGCGGAAATGTGTCAAATATTCTTTACTCCAGGAAAATTAAAATAAAAACGGTTAAATAATTATTTAGCAAATACCATTATTCGTTATCTCTATGCACCCATTTAAATGCGATAAATAAATGTATGTCCATTTTATACATATATGTAAAAATAAAAATTAAATATGATTTTTTTTTTAAAAAGTGTAGTATTAAGATTAAAGAACTTCTTTCAGCTTGAATTTTTTTTTTCATCTCTTCTGTAACATTTGTTGAGGTTTAGGAAGGTTACATTTAAATTTTGCAATATTTTATTAGCACGAATTTATTTTATGATTTAATTTTAAAATTCAGTAGTTTTATTACATATACACTATTATTCTTCCTTCCGTTTCTTCATTTCCAAATTATAATTTATAGTTAGGCTATAAAAAAAATGGTCTAGAATGTTGGTATTTCATTAGTTTTATTTATGATAGTGTTCGTATTCGACATCCGTCGTCCCGTTTGATCCACTTTTGGAGAAACAAAACCGGTGACCGTTTTAATTTATTTATTACCAAACAAATGTGTATATGTCCGCTAATGTGTTTATACCGACCAATAAATTATTAGGAAATATTATATTATTAAAATAAATTTGAAAGCTCATTCTCTTTGGTATTATAATAAAATATATGCACTAAAGTATGAATGATAGTCACCCGATATTTACGACACCGATTGCACGTAAAAAGTATCTAACGTGTGTTAAGATTCGAGCTCATTATTTATAGGATCTTGTCGCTGCTACACTTTATTGTTGGAATAAATTATCATTTCACGAATTAGAAAACGGCATTAGCTCAAACACCATCGGCTGTGTTAATTTATTATATGCAAAACCACCATGCTCGTTCTCAATTATTATTTACGATGTTAAATACCGTTTGGACCCGCTTTCCACATCAAACGTAACACTCGCTATAAATTATTTAAAAAAAAAAATGTGATACTGGTAGCATTGCACTTTAATAATATACATATAATACTAGGGTTATTTTAATTTTAATTTTCAATTTGTTAATGTTTTTTTATGTTCTGCTTGGATTTTTAATAGGACGGTTATATTTGAGTTTTGAATTCATTTTTGCTTTCAAGTGTTATTTTTATCGATTAGGAGATTTTTTTAATGTTAAAAATGAAGTATAGAAATGTGGAATTATTATGCATTATCAAAAGAAATACATCTAAAAATATTTTAAATTTATTTAATATTTTCAATCGATATTGTTTTTAGATGCTCTGCTTTGTTTTTAATACGAAGATAATAAGTTTGTTTTTCCATTCGAAAGAATTTTTAATTTTTTTATATATACTCTAAGGATGGTTGACGGAAAGACCCGTACAGAAATACACACATATAACATACACACACTTAGACAATTATATATATTATATTAGGAAATGATGTAGATTCAGTGAGATCTTTATATGAAAAAAAATCCGGCTAAAGAAATCATACCTCGTTCTCACTTTGTATGTATGATTCGTTTCTATAGTCACTTATTTTTTGTAATATTTTTAGGGAGTATTTGTTGATTTAAAATGTTACAATCAGACATAGTCTAAGTGGGAGTAATGAAGTGCTTTGACGTATTCGAGTTCCTTTATAATATTATTTATGGATTTTTATAATATTTATATTATATTTACGCCCCGAGGAGCTTTTTTGAGGGTTTTTTTTTTAACACACAACAACGTGTTTATTAATTGTCTGTCGGTGATCTTAACTATTACTAGTTACACAGGTCACCGACTTAATAATCAGTATTTACCTTACTATACAGGTAAACCTGGATCAAGACGATCGATCGGGATTTTATTAATATTATTCCCGATCTCCCAGTCCATTTTTTGACCACAGTATTTTTGAGCTATAATATTATGAGCTTCGGGCGAGGCATTAATTAACTTAAAAACGATCAACAGTACAATTCTGTTACCGTATTTACGGTGTACGTTTACGGTGACGCACGCCTAGAAATCCCAAGCTTCACTATCACTATCGCCTCAGTATTTACCTCTCAACCTAGGGAATCAGAGTAAACCTGGATTGAGACGATAGATCGGGATTGTTTTAATGTTATTCCCGATCTACTAGTCGTAATAACTGATGAAACCATTTTATACACAAACACAATATTTGTAGCCTGAGTTATTACTGGTGATTTTAGGGAATATTTTTTAATTTTAAATAAGATCTAGTCCAATTCAGTGTGATTAAGTATTTTGAAGTTTTCGAGCTCTGCAAAGATATCCTTTATTATATAATTATTGTACTATTTTTTTCAATATGATATACATATACATATAATATTATGTTATTAATATTATTATATTTCAAGAATGATCTGTTAATATCCAAATACATTCAAATGTAATAACACATTTTACCGAATAATAACAATGGTTTTTTCACTCTCTTGGCCGAGGTTTGGTTATAATGTAGTATGATATTTGGTGATGCATGACTTCATCGCTGACAAGTGCCATTGCCATTGATTCAGTCCACTCCGGTTTATCATTCCAATTAAAACGTGGTCTTTGTTAATTACCCTTCGTCCTCAGCCATTTGTCGTCACCGGAGAAATTCCTGACTCATATGTCGAACCATTAATCCATCGGATCATATAACGTTGAGTGTGTTTGCACAGAGCGATCGATCGACTTTTTCCACTTTATTTAATCTATCGCCGCTATGGGAACGTAGAAAAAAGTTATCGGTTTATTATTAAAAAAAAACTTCCTCCAATTAGACCGACGTCCCGCAAAAGGAATCCAAACAAATTGAAGTCCAGACTAAGCGCGACTGGTTGCCAACTCGGCATCGAACCTGGTCACACCGGTTCCAACTTGCTTTTTGCCCACTAGCCACATCTTTCTTCCACACACCGGGGAAAAAATACACACCGGGACACTCGATTTCATTCACCAGTAATTTACTTTCGTTTTTAAAAATGACGCTCCCGAAAAGAGGACACTGTTACAGTGTGATGTATTGAATTGTACAGTGAATGTGGGAAGATGTACCTCACCTGGTGTCATTAAGGCTTTGGCGCGAAACAGGAATGCCCATTGGAGGAGAATCAATAAATTTGCTAAGATTTATTTGCACTTGTATGAAAACGTATGGGGTTCTAGAAATGACACCTACGGACATCACACGCCTGTAACCACCATGAAAAGCCCTACTTGTATTTAATTTATACATTTTGAAGCAGCTCAGTGAAGTATTTATCACATATATTTTAAAATAGTTAATTTTAGAAACAAAAACGTGTTAATTCATTGACTTAATAATCAGTATTTCCCCGTCAATACAGAAAATCAGAGTAAACCTGGATCAAGACTATCGATCAGGATTTTATTAATATAGTCGTAATAACCGATAAATTTAATTAATTAATTCATATTTATATTTAATTCAAACATTATTATCTTTATTTTCAATTGAATTTTATGTTTTAATTTAAGATATATTTCCCCATATCAATGACCAATAGCATAAAGGTAATATGTCCATATATTGTCTGGTAAGAGTTATACATTTTTAAATTATTTTACTGCTTATAAACAGGCAAAAAATACCCAAATTACCAAATATATTATAGCTTGAAGATTTTGTTGTTTTTATAATTTCCATAGTATTTTATTCTGACGAAAAAAAATTCTTTCAATAATGTTATTCCACCCAGAAGTCAACACTATCAAAAATTTTAATAAAGCTTTGTATTGAAAATTATAAACTATAACAGATTCTCCTTATCCTCCCATATTTATATATATATATATATATATATATATATATATATATATATATATATATATATATATATATATATATATATATATATATATATATATATCGTTGAGATGGCTTGTCGTCTATAGAATACATGGCAACACCGTAATAATAGAGCAAGGACGCGGTGGATATGTATGATTAATCAATGTGAAATATTCGGGTGGTCATTTGCCAATTATATTATCAGTTTGGATGTGAGCAATTTATCAGGTGAATCTCTGTTTTGGGTGAGCGGCTTCCCATGGCAAAGGGAAAGGTAGGAAAAGGTATTCGGCACTACAACCTCCATATCCCAATTAAAATACCACACTGCGACAACACGGATTAATTGAACACTCAGCCAAATCCGAAAATAAATTGAATTCGTATGGAAAGTGTACATTGTGCGAAGAATCTCAGTGGATATGTATGCAAAGTTATGTGTATGAGGTTGTAATGCACCACAATAAACACAGGATGTATTCTCCGCTTTTTATTACACTTTTATTACGTACCTCATTTACATTCAATACTATAATTAATACACATTGTCATACTACAAAAAAAAACTTACAAATGTTGATACTTTATTCGAAAAATATTCAATTATTACGAGAAAGTGATTTTTATTTATTTATTTATTTACGCCCATAGGAGCTTTATTTTTTTAGAGAGGGTTTTTGTTATACACAACAACGTGTTAATTATCTGTCAGTTGTCTTAACTATTACTAGTAACACAGGTCACCGACTTAATAATCAGTATTTACCATACAATACAGGAAACCAGAGTAAACCTGTATCAAGACGATCGATCGGGATTTTATTAATATTATTCCCGATCTCAAAGTCGTAATAACCGATCAAATCAATTTAAAAATTATTTGCTAATTATTTGAATGATTACCCAAAACTTACATTTTTATAAAAATCATTGTAGAATGTTATGAAAGTATTGGCAGTGAGGATTTCATTATAATTGAGAGATTGTGTCCAATAAGGGCGTATATCGAGTAAAACATTGTACATTTTATATGAGGAGTTATTAATAGTCTTAATAATAAATGCCCATAATATCAAAAAAAGAGTTTTCAGGTTATTTAAAAAGAGCCGTTTTACGGAAAAAGGGCGTATTGTGTTATCTACAATCAGGCATGACTATACATACATATAAAATTTGGTTCCTGTATGATGAGAAGACCTAGTCCAAAGGGGTGTAATGAGCTGCTTTGACGTATTCGAGCTCTGCAACGATTTCATGTATAATATTATTTTAATACACTAAACAGTATATAATAAACATCTACACTTCATCATTCATCAATTATTATATTCCTGGGACAAACTATAAAGTTGAATGCAAATTTTATATTATTAATTGTCAGCAATTTTTTTTCAGACGCGATTTGTCTGCAATTAAATTCACCATTCTTACCTAAATCAAACCTATTTTCGCAATATTATAGATGTTTATGTAAGACTCATGTAAATTAATTAATTTAACGATTACTTTCTAACGAATAAAGCTACTTTTTAAAGACTAACATGTTCCAATCTCAACCAAACCTACTGGCACTTGAATGATGTGAAGGCGCTTCGGTTTTTTCACCCTCGCGGCCGAGGTTGTGATGATGGAATGTGCAATATAATAAGTGTTGCTAGTTATTGTGATGGTTGACGAGTTGCAGGCGAAGTGTATGGTGTGCAGGTCATGTTTATACAGGGTGTCCGTCTCGTCTGAACAATGGAGCGGCTCCAGTTTGCAGATAGCGGTGAAGATAAGGAGAGCAAGAAGCCATGGACTTGTCTTATATTTCTTGTTGGATATATTTCCAAAACAGCGTCGTCCCATTTCATTTTGCCGGTTGCAAAAAGCTCACTCAGTTTCGCTAAATTCTCCCCGACTCGAATAGATAACTTTAATCGATAAGACTTCTCGGCCGCTTCATGTTAAGGACATATTTTATATACAGCCATGCCTCGTTCCAAATAAATACATTAAATATTAGCAGCGTATATTGTGTTCTTTATGTAAAATATAATGTATAATGTACGTTAAATATGAACGATGTTGACGTATTCAGTTCAAAAGGTTTTATCACTTACCACTGCATATAAATTGTAGAATTTGGCAAGATGTTGTCGATAAATTAATATTTATTAAAATTAACTATTCGACCAATTCAATTATCAACATTACATCTATTGAAAACATTATCAGAGATTTAATAAACGTATTTCGTTTTAACCTTTTGAATTTCAACAAAAAATCTACCTGTTGTTTCATTTATCTGTAGATCAATAAACGGCACCAAAAATACCGTAAATGATACGATATCTTTCTTCTACAAATATCGTAAACAAATCTTATGAATTTTGAATAAACATTCAACTTACGACAAATCGATTATTACCTCAACCACATGGTAATTAAAAAAATGTTTAATATCTATCTATCATTCAGTGTGATCAAAGCTTCAATATTTATTATTATGGTTGAATATTGATATTAAAAAAAAGTACTGCATTAGTCAAAGCTCTCGTTTCAATTGAGAAACATAACGCATTCGTTCTAAATTTCAGTTTATTACTTTTAAATATAACAGTAGATCCTATTAGTTATATTTTGTGGTTTTTCTCCTTTGCACCTGTCTATCTATATTTATGGCTGTTTTTTTTTCATCCAGCAAATTTTAATATGGCTTCAAAATGAAATTATTATGATCATAATCGTAATGTTGTTTAACATATGTATAGTTAAACATGCTTATTAGTCTTTAAAATCAATTCATTTACAAGTGTATTACATAAAGGGTTCTTAGAAAAAAATAACAAAGTGTGTCAAAGCAAGCTTTAATTTAATGGAAATGTGTGTTCAGTTTATTAATTCCTTAAATACACTTTTAAGTTTTCGTTTCCTTGAAGCAAATTTGCAAAAATGAATATAATAATGTTTACGGGAGACTATTGACCAATTATGTATAATTTAATATACACCGAGAAGAAGTCTCGTTTGTAAGATAAATTAGTACGGATTTAACAATATATATATATATATATATATATATATATATATATATATATATATATATATATATATATATATATATATATATATATATATATATATATATATATATATATATATATATATATATATATATATCTTAGCTCTAGATATCTCTAGATATAGATCAATAACCGCGCTTATTATTTGAAATAGGTGTTGCTAGTAGAAAATCTCAGTAACGATTTTTTTAGACATTTATGCTACGAATATGGCATCATTCTTGACTGAATACTTTAACTGATTGAATATGAAAAAAGCTCGCGAAATTATTTTTAACCTTTTTAACATACCGTACTGATCTATTCTTAGGTTTATATTGAGATAGGCCATGTGTGTGATAGTTTAATGGTGACAAAACACACTCAATTGGACGAGCTATCAAATTTCTTTAGCGGTCATCAGCAAATATAGTCGTTTTATTATATTGTACTGTAGTTTGGTCTCACGTTAATATTCGCACTATTCATATTGTGTCATTATTACACTTGACCTCTCCAACGAGGACATTTGACATACTTTTTACACCTAATATCACAATTATCACATTGTAATAATTTGCTGAAAGTGGGTGATGGTATCCCTTGGCACTAAGGCTGTCATATTAAATCAATCAACAATGGGTTACAGTACCGTAACCCTGAATTCCCTAATATGGAGACAACTCTTCAAGTTTATATGGCCGGTTTATTTGCAGATCAATCTTAAAACAGAATAATGAGATCTCTATCTCGGCATCTTTACTCCATTGTAAACAAATCATCGTATTGGGTTAGATAACGTGAAAGAAATATCGTAGATTTTCTCACGGATCGTTTATGCTATAATATGATATAGTATTAGAATCAAGCGCCGCAGGTATAAAAAAGTCGTAATTGCTAATAAACCATGTCTTTATGTCGTCAATATTGCATTTTTTTATTTTATTTTATGCAATACCATCCAGTTTGTATTGCGACAAATGTTTCCTTATTTTAATCAACTCATATCGTGTATATTTTTTTAACCGGTATTGAGAATTCTTATTATCTGTTGTAAATAATCAATAATTAATTTTTTAACCATTACAAATACACACGGATCTCTATACTTCATAGTTGAGTTATTATGGAACTTGTAGTCGATCGAATAATAATTATTTTTTAATTCGAGCAGGATTTGAACTCTACGATTATGGTTTTTATTCCATTAAGTAATTACTGTGGCTAAAATTCATAAATATAACTGTCCATTTCCTCCTTGAAGTTTTAAAGTAATGGATTCCCAGGCATACGTCACCGTAAATACAAAAGTAGGGTTACTTAGCTACACTTATGATCGGTTTTTTGTTAGTTAATGCCTCGTATGAGCCTCGGGCGAGGCACTAATTAATAAAAAAACGATCAAAACATTTTTTTACACAAACACAATATTTGTAGCCTGAGTTATAACTGGTGATTTTAGGGATTATTTTTTAATTTGAAATATCATAATCAAACCTAGTCCAATTGGATGTGATTGAGTACTTTGACCCTTTCGAGTTCAGGAACTATTTCCTTTATAATGTTGCTTTATTATTGTATTTTTTTATATTAATTCTCTGATATTTACCAGCGTAATAGGTCAGGAGATAAAAAGCGTGGCTACAAATACTCATGGGTTCAAATCCCACCCAAGTCAAGAATTTTTAAATTGATTTGATCGGTTATTACGACTGGGAGATCGGGAATAATATTAATAAAATCCCGATCGATCGTCTCGATAAATACTAATTATTAAGTCGGTGACCTGTGCAACTAGTAATAGTTAAGATCACCGACAGACAATTAACACGTTGTTGTGTATAAAAAAAACTTTCACTAAAATAAAAGCTCCTCGGAGCGTAAATAAATAAATAAATATTTACTTGTAATCTTGTTGACATAAAACATAGATGTGCCAAGGTAAAACGAATATTATAGTAATTTCCTAATTAAGTCTCTCTCCCACCTGTCTTTATATCGCTTCATTGCGCTGAATATTCGTTTGAAATTGTCACATATTTGATTGATTGATTCTCTTGTACTTCATACCTTTATATTTTTTAATTTGTAGTTAAAATGCTTGGGATGCAGTTATTTGTTGTGTAATATAATAGCCGGTAGCCTTATAAGGGATTCAGTCATCGGTACATCTAGATAGCATTGAAATAATGATTGATTGATTGTGATGATGTATGGAACAGGAATGGGCCTATTTAGCAATGGGTCAGAGATTGTTAAATGGTATTTATGCCGTTATTATCTGTACAGGAGGACAATTAGTAGGTCCGTGTGTCCCGTTGTTGGCTTCGTTAGAACCTAGTATATGCAGATTCGAGTAGGATACCATCCACTATTCCATGATACATCCGCTACTATATATAACCTTTGTCGGCAATGCTTATTGTGCCAACTCATATAGAACCTGATTCCTGCGTGAATCTTCCCCATCTACTTGCTACTTGAATACTAATATCGCAGCATTCATACCAGCAACTCAGCTCTTCCAACAGGATTTCTTTAGATTACTACACAACATAGTTTTAAATGAGCCGCCTTGTGGCCCAGTGGTTAGTGTAACGGATTCGTGAGTGAAGACTCCCGGGTTCGATTCACGGCACCGGAGTCACTCGGTAGATCTATTAGATCTTAAGGACTCATTCCTGTGTGGTGGTCTGGGAAACCATCTCTACTATATTCTCCCGTAAAGGCCAAGGTGGCCTGGCCAACCCCTTATAAAGGGACTCCCGCCAATAGGGAAGGCGTCACGATATTTATTTATTTAGTTTTAAATGAACTTCAAATATTTTAAAGGCTTTCATGTGACGGCAATACTATCACGTAAAATATAATTTAAAGCGGGCCTTATAACATTTTTTAATTATTTTATTGTGATAGTATCACAATGTAACTACCAGACTAGGCATTACATCGACTGCTCCAGCGTATAATATCGTAAGTGCAAAAAGAAACTGTGTGCCCTTAAGTCTTTATGGAACTGAGCCACAAATTGTATGTATGGAATGTATGAAACGTCAAAAAATATTGATTTTCAATCATTATTTAACCTATTAAGTGGGATTTTTTCGAAATAGTAAAATAGTCTTATTTGACCGGCAACTAATGTAGATTCATCTATTAT
This sequence comes from Agraylea sexmaculata, assembly GCA_022606485.1. Lineage (NCBI taxonomy): Eukaryota > Metazoa > Arthropoda > Insecta > Trichoptera > Hydroptilidae > Agraylea > Agraylea sexmaculata. Next base: position 45,139 of record JAGTTH010002157.1, read on the forward strand.
CTATAACACATTTCATTTCTCTGTCAATAGAAGGTATTTAACTGTTATATTTTATAAATAATAATTAAACCGAGTGACACGTGACAGGCAGTGTTACCAGATTGAATATGTGGCTCAGTTCCAAAAAGACTTAAGAGCAAACATACTTTTACGATATTATACTCTGGAGCAGTCGACATGTAATATGCCAATCCTTCCCTTAAAATATTTGAGGTTCAATTAAAAACAAAGTGTATAGAAGAGTGGAATTACAAATTGACAGCTTAAAAGGTGAAATAAACAAATACTTGATGAATATCTCGGTCTGAACATATAAAGGTTGTGTCATTAAGTGTGCATTTTTTATAAATTTAATTTAATATTTCTCTTGTACGTAATAGCATTGAAATTTGATTTAACGCCATTTGTTTTTTTTTTTTGCAAAATCTTGGGTCTATGGAAATAATCCTAGAAACATTACGTCATCGGTGTATTTTTTTTTGGAAAATCAACCATAGTGAAAAAGTCCTAAAAATAGTATTATCAATGAAAAAGTCCTGAAAATATTAATAGCATGTTACCAGAGCCAATTTTATTTATAAATAAGCCTTCTGATAAAAATACAACTTGTGTTACAATTAGTTAAAATCATTTATGAGTAAATTCGCATATTTAATTTAAAAAATGGATCTGTATATATTTTTTGTGTTATTAACCTATCGATATATTTGCTTCAAATACTTTTATGCAATAGTATTATAAATAAATTAGAAATTCACTTGATATACAACATGTCTTAAAGTGAACTTCAAATATTTTAAAGGCTTTCATGCAATGCCAACACGGAATATTAATAAATAATAATAAAATAATCTATTGATATTGTTAGTATCGTATGGCAACACTGTTCACTTAATCTGGGTAGTTCATTGACTTTTAGTAAATTATTTTTTATAAATTAAGCAGCCTATAATAGAGAATTTATTTATTTAATTGTATGAAATGAGTGTTTGTTTGTTTGTTACAAAGGGTCACGTTCACGTCTTGATCGGAGATGAGGTTACGAATGTGCACCCATAGAGATAATGTCACTAACTACTATACACTTTGCTGGCTTTCTATCCATGACAATATGTTAAAATATTACAATACTATCTTGCATGTAATAAATTGCCCATTGCGATTCGACGCCATTATAATTGTGATATAATAACATTTAGCGATGCGTCTACGACAGTTAATTCCCACAGGTTTTTGCCGTAGTAATTATTAACTTATTCCTCGGGGAACAATGAGAGACGAACTTTTTGCGACAACAAACAAGGAAATATACTGCTAACTGTGCTTGTCAACATTATAATAATGCCACAATGTATCGTACATAAATTATTATCCCATACAAAAAGTCGAACGCCCACTCGAGATTCACTCGTTGACAGACGAAACGCAATAATTCTAGCTAAACTTCAAGTTTTTTAAAAAAATACCGGTGGCAATGTGTTCTGTAAACGATTCGAAATGTAGAAATTGTCTATTTCTAATATGCTATACATGAATTATTTCAAAATATAATATAACTAGACGCAAAGCATAATGTCATGTATTAAATATAAACTATAAAATTTTCATCATTATTCTATTAAAATACATGATTTGACCAAACCACACTTCGCAAATTCTTATGACCTACTAAAATTATCATATCTTTTGTATAATTTTAAATCTAAATAGGGTCGTGTCCTGTCACTTTTTAGGTTATAACCAATCATAGGGGACTGAACTACAAAAACGGGACAATTTTTAAACCGATTGTTTAATTGATTTAATAATATTAAGTATATAGTATTAGTAAGTATAGTTAACAATTAAAACTAGTTTTTGCATTTAAGCTTCCTAGATCTGGTTATAACCTAACCTAACCTAACTTGGTGGTGGTTCTCAATTGTTCACAATTTTTTTGAATACATTTTTTTTGGCTGAGAGTATAAATTTTGCATATAAGCATAGAAACGATTACATACTTTTTATTAATTTTATTATAATTTGGTTAATTGTATTATTCTATTTGAATTCTCGGATATTATTAAGTAACACAGCAATTTGTTACACGAGTAATAATATTCATAAATTGAAATTTGCTCATGATTAATAATATTGTTTAAAATGTTCCCATGACTCGGCACATGATGCCATATGATAACTATAAATGTAAATTATTGTTTAAATATCAGTAGATTCAAATGAAACAATCCGATTTTCAGACAATAAAGCGATATTATAAGGGTAATTGTAGAAGTGCTCAAATACCCCAAAACTCTACTGTTTTCACACAGTTTTATATGAATTTTTGTTCACATATTCCCAGTTTTCATGAGTACCGATTAGCTTTAAAAGGCGGTAGCATACATATATCGATCGATGTGAGATAATTTGTATTTGTTTAGGGTGTCGTGCGTTTTGTTAGTGACATTGCGGACAGGAATGGCTGACAAGGAAGTATTACTTGTTCCACAACAAGTGATCGGAGAGTGATCACCTGACACTTCTTACACATCACACACATCTGTGACAATCGCCACATTTATTATATGAACTCTCCTCAAAGATCTATTGGACCAATATTCTAATATTCTACTCCATTTAGGGCCGGTTTCTTCATCGCGAGTTAAATATCGAGCGCGAGCGACGCGCAAAATGCGTTTCTTCAAGGTTTAGCTCGTGTTACAAACTGTCAAATATTGACTCGTCGATATCAGCGAGCTATAGCTAAAGCTAAAGAAAATTTCGTTACTTCGGCTTATGTCTACTGCACCTCAATGGCTTCAATCTTAACATCGGCGTTAACTTTGACACAGCTTGAAGAAATGGAATGTACAAATATGGCTCTAAATTCATATAAATCGTAGTCAGTTTAGAGCTATGTGAAGAAACCGGCCCTTGATTACTAAATAGTTAAATCATTTCAAATAAATAAAGAAGATTCGCTTAAACTTATTTTAATTTTAATATCTAATATTTATTTACAAGGATTTTACAAATTTAACAGTTATTGGCTGGTCACTTGTATAAATATGAATATCAATGCAATTCGTTATATGGAGAATTTTACTATCTTGAGGTTCTTTAAAATAAATTTCAAGTTCAAGGAGAATAAAAAATATGATATTACACTGTATACCAAAAATGAACTATTTTCCCATAAACACCTGCGCAACACATTAATACGTGGGATTTTTCATATATTGTATAAAAATTGTCAGGATAGTAACTTTATGCTATTGAAAGCATTTACAAGTTATGGGTTACTATTTTTTTTATTATTTGTCATACATTTTTCTCTTTTTTGTAAAAGTTCAATTGGGCGTTAAATAAACAAATAATCGTTGAAATAATAATTCTCAATTACCTTCATCTTGACAAAATATTAATTTCATATTGTGAATATACATATTGTGGAATAAACAGACTAGTTTATAACAAGTCTGAGATGAATGCGATCATTTTCTCATACAACATTCATAGGACATCGATTTGCCTTGGCCTTGTCGTTATTATTGCAACCCGACATTACTTTGAAATCAATAGACGAGATCGTGTATTTTTTTCATATCCTTGAATCTAGTCGGCATTGTACATACTTCCATAACTAATCGACAATTGCGTCCACTAATATATTGCTTTTAATTGAAAAGTGTTAAAAGAGAGAAAGAGTGTTGTTGATGCAGGTTTTTGCGATGACTCGATCCATTAGCGAACCCGCATTGTATGTCCTTATAAGAGCCCACAACTTTAATAGTAATGTGTATTGTGTATTCTAAGTACTGTCTCGTCTATTTATCAAACAGGACATATCCAGCAAGACATCTTCCTTCCTTTCCGTTTAGAGAAACAGCCTCTCCGTAAATGAAATCAATCAGTCTCTCATGGTTTGCTTTGTTTGTTTTCAGTGTGCGCAATCTTCGGGTGTGTTCGAGCTTCAAATATTAGAGATGTCTAATCGTTATTCTGAATTAGCCTCCATGGAGTGCTGTGCAGGTATGCAAAAGCCTTTCGGTGTTCAGCAACCCCATCAGCACGGGGGTTGTACTGAGGAATGCAGGACAATGTTCAGATTATGCCTCAAGGAATATCAGTCTCAAGTAACTCCAGGGGGATGTTCCTTTGGGAATGCAATGAGCACTGTTTTAGGGGGTAGCAGCTTCACCATTGCTGATCCTGAAAACGCCAGCCTTTTGTTGCCCTTCACCTTCAGATGGACGGTAAGTCAATTCAATTTTTTATTTTTTTATTATTATTATTAAGAGAACACAGTCGTCTGGAATACCAGAGAACCTACATCTCTGATGGAGCTTTCTTTGAGGAGGTTTTTTATACACACAACGTGTTAATTGTCTGTCGGTGATCTTAACTATTACTAGTTACACAGGTCACCGACTTAATAATCAGTATTTACCTTACAATACAGGAAATCGATCAATACAGGAAGACGATCGATCGGGATTTTATTAATATTATTCCCGATCTCCCAGTCGTAATAACCGATCAAATCAACTTTAAAAATTCTTGACTTGAGTGGGATTCGAACCTATGACCACAGTATTAGTAGCCACGCGTCTTATCCCCTGAGCTATCACGCTGGTAATTACCTACTTTATTGTTATGATTTATTTATTTTCATATAAACGCTCAAGAAAGAGTTCAAAGAACTTTTTTTATCGTAGTTTAATTAAATGAGGAAAAACCCCAAATAATGCTTAATATAAATATCAATTTAACGATTCCATCAAATCAATATATACTTTGAATGCACTTGTATTTTGTAGTTGTCCTAGAATTACGTCACCTTAAACGTATGACATGAAATTCAAGCGTTAGTCTTAATCAGATTTTCATCAAATTAAAACTACTTGAAATTATAAGAGACTTGACTATTTGGGCATATTATACGTATATTTATCTTTAAATTAAGCTTTTAGCAAGCAAATCTTGCAGTGAATATTAAAAAGCGCGTGCACAATACAGTTCCATAGTCATAGAATTTAAGGTTAAAACTAAAAGTTCATAAAACTATCAACAGTTATAGAGCATAATGAAATCCTAGCATTTATGATAATTAATTTGAAATCTCACCATCGAGTTATATGGTAATGCTAAGAGAGTTATTCGACAATAGTCTTGTTCATAGACACTCTATTAAGGCAATAGGCGGGCAATAAACCACATTTGTGGTCAATTCAACGAACCTTGTAATGGAGGCTCTCAACATAGTTTGGGTGTGTGTGTTTGGTCACACCTTCTAAATAATAATATTTTTTTACTATACAGTATTTATTTTATCGAGTCGAATTCCATCGCAGGTGACGAGTGTGTTTTTAATCCGTTTATCCAAGCGAACTGGTTTTTGACGAATCTCGATCACTTATTTATCTCCATTCCATTACAAACTTGTTAAAAACATTCGAACCATATTTTTAAAACGAATTGGATCGATTGTTGCAGAAATACACCAAACTCAAAATATATATTTATATAGTTTTAATAATACAGCCTTTCACGTTAACAATATGTAAGCTGTACCAACAGAAAAATTGTACATTTTTTCTATGGGTTAGTACAACAAAAACTTATCTATTAAAAATTAAATAAATATGTATTTATCATCGACATTATTCATTGAAAAAGTTAAAATGTTATATTAATAATAGGCATGTATATTAAATGAAAGCCAAATGTATATGCTTGCACTAAAATATTGAATTATATTACATCTATAATTGTTGTACGTGTGTGTATGTTATATGTCTGTACAGATCCATCAAACATCAGTGTTACCAGATAGAAAAATAATATTTTATCTACTTATTTTTCTACAATTAATACATTTCTCGGAACGGGTATTTTAATGATACAATAATATTTTAAATTAATAGCGATAGTATAAAAAAATGAGATATTGTCTAAAATAATATATCCATTCTTTAATTGTTACTTTTTATATATGGAATTTTAATATTATAAGGAGATGTTGGATAACAGCATCATTTTATATTAATAAATGGGAATAAAAATGTCTCTTATAGGGTAACCAAACAAAAAATGTTAAAAAAATATCTCTCTCCATGAAAATCGTCAGTTTATAGATAATTTTTTGTATTACTGATATTTAATTTAGCTGTTTCTGTAATAAATGTTGAATTTTGTCATTTTTTTAGAAGAAAATATTTAATAAATCATCCCCAATTCTTAATAAAAAAATCACTCGTCGTCTTGCAGATAAAAATAGAATACGTATAATTTTCGAAGTTTAAAATTTAAATGTAATGAAAACGTGTAAAAAAAAAATATTCAACTTCTTCTTGATTAGCACTCGGTGTTGTTAGTTTAATTATTTATCTACTAAAAATTCATCTTCATCCAAAAAATAAAAATCAACTTGTTTTCGTAATTTTTGGCGCTTGGTGTGTTTCTGCAATAATCTATTCAATTTGAATGTATCTCGTATAATTTAAAAAAGGTGATGGCGGCGCGGTGCTGTGTTTTGACTAGAATCCACGGTTCCGTGTTCGATACGATTTCACGGTAAATTTGTGACGGAACCTGCATTCATCGGATTAAAGTCTATTATTATAATACGTACACGTGATATGTGAAATAAGGCGAAGTGACAGCCTCTGTGAAGATAAAGTCATCTCACGAATGATACATATCATTGATCAGTTACTTATAACATTTCCAATAATAATCTACCTACCATAGATATCGCATGAGTGGCTAAATGCGTGTTTAGTTCAAGTGGATCAAGTGGCCAAAAACATGAGTTACCTGGCAAACATTATACTGTAAACATGTCTCTTCATATCTTCAGTTATATTTCACAGTAAAATAGGTAAATGCATTGTTACTACATGTCATATGGACTCAAACATACACTCAAATACATCTAGGCTCACTTTTTACCAAACACTACTTCTTTAACATGTTTCAAATATCATTGCGTTTTAATCGCCAAAGTATTTTCACAACCACTCTCAGGGGTCAGTAGAATTTCGCGCCAGAATTGTTTATATGTAAAAATCAATAAATATTTATTATGTGCGTTATTACTAGTTTATTTATTTTAACTTTAATAATCCACCTCCCAATTATCCAATGCCGATTTTACAAAATGTGCACAAACATTTTTTAAAATTCAAAAACACGGGGTACGTTAGGAAAACCATTTTTTGCTAGCACTTTTTGAGGGGCTGGAACGGATTAATGGCAGTTTATATGTGAAAAATTGCTTTGAGATACGATTGTTTTGACATACGACGATGATCTCCGAACGATTAAAATTCGTATCTCGAGGTACCACTGTATATCAAATTAAAAAAATACCGTAATGCCTTCCCCATTGACGGAAGTCCCTTGTCCTTCAGATCTACATAGTTATACTTTATTACACACATTCTTTAATTGATTAAGTATCAGGTGTTAAAGTATAATGATGGTATTGTATGGTAATCAGCCCAAGGCAGTTCATGATGATCGCCGCCCTTCATGGCTGCTCCTCTTACGCTTCAACCCTCAGGGCAACAACAGGGCTTCTTGAATATTCAACCACCTGTTCAATATTGGCTACTATAGTCACGATGATACGGCATCCTAAGTATGACAGTCGCTAATTTTTCAAGGAGTGTTTCACAAGGCAAACACATAAATAATGGATGGTCTCTGTGATATAGAGTGGTAGTAGAATAGAGATAAAGAATCATCACATAGGCCGTGTCTCCGTATAGAACACAATCTAAATTATTCCATCAGGTAGAGGAGAAGAAGCCCTCCCTCTTCCGACTACTGGAATGTCTCCGACCACCAAGATCCTGATAAAAACACACAACAGGCCATCTTCTGCCCTCATTGTCTATGCCACTACTTCATAATACCTACTCTAATAAAAATACATTTAAACAAGTCCTAAAGTCACTATTCAATTGTAGTTATTCCTTTACTTGCAAAATATACCAACACAGTGTGGGCAGTAAAATGTTAATGTGTTGACGATCGATCGGGACAATCTCTCAGTCGTAATAACCGATCAAATCAATTTAAAAATTCTATAGTATATTGTTTCTTTATTCTATATTTATATTCTTGAGCCGCCTTGTGGCCCAGTGGTTAGTGTAACGGATTCGTGAGTGAAGACTCCCGGGTTCGATTCACGGCACCGGAGTCACTTGGTAGATCTAGCTTAGCAAACTAGATCTTAAGTACTCATTGCTGTGTGGTGGCCTGGGAAACCATCTCTACTATATTCTCCCGTAAAGGCCAAGGTGGCCTGGCCAACCCCTTATAAAGGGACTCCCGCCAATAGGGAAGGCCTCACGGTATATTTTTATGTAATAATGAATTTATTAATAATGTTAGGATAGTTGTAGAATACAATTAGATGTGACAAAGCACGGACACTATACACTTTTATACTTCATTTTTAAAATAAAAAAAACTTGATAGATCTAGCTTATCAAACTAGATCTTGAGTACTCATTGCTGTGTGGTGGCCTGGGAAACCCCTTATAAAGGGACTGCCGTCAATAAGGAAGGCGTCACGGTAAAGAAAAAACAATATATAAATATAGAATAAAGAAACAATCACATTTTTAGTTGAAAAATATTTATCCTATCCTATAAAATTTTTGTCAATATAATATAAGTGCGACCTGGGTGACATCTTGACTGTAGCATGTAGGGTGGGGGAAAGTTTCGCTACCATTTTAATTGCGCGCCATCTTGATTATGTGACGTTTAGATCAGTTTCGCCCCAACCAATCGCATAATACCGCCCCTCCCATCACCCAATAATACCCCAAAGTGACAAAACTTGCATACTTGACTAACGCCACATAATAAGTGTTCTTATTCTGGCATCTACACTGTACAGTTTATTTATAATAACGAGCTTGCAGTATGTATACTTATTGAAGGCTTAAAATGTGTTTTTTAGTCGTATATATTGAGTGTAGTGTAATGGTTATGGGTGAGTAGAGGCGATGTGGTGACAGGATCCAGGATTTATACCTTCCTGGCTGTGTCAAGTGTTGTCAAGTGCAAATTGTTCCTTGCACAGTGTGTCACACATTTGAGTGGCACAGCAATGAGAGGATCCGAGGACCATCAGCTCTGTTCTGTCTCTGGCTTGACATACGGCCCATCATAGATATGTATGTATGTACAACTACCACATATCATGTATGTAAAGACTGCTTGTATATTATCAAACTATAAGCTTCATTACCCATGATCAAAGATCAAATCAAGAGCTCCAGTGCGAATATTACAACTTAGGTTTAAGAGATTGCCTTGTAACTATAAACATGAACCAAAATTAAATTACTCTTTCCTCATATGAATCTGCTGAAGATTTTTAGAACAGATCCTCAATTTCTGATGATAATAAGTAGACCAAAATGTGGCACTTATTTTTATGAAATGTGGCTTTTTTTAAAATTAATATCTGGAATACCAGAGAACCTACATCTCTGATGGAGCTTTTTAGACACAACAACGTGTTAATTATCTGTCGGTGATCTTAACTATTACTAGTTACACAGGTCACCGACTTAATAATCAGTATTTATCCTATAATACAGGAAATCAGAGTAAACCTGTCTGTAAAGAGGATCGATCGGGATTTTATTAATATTATTTCCGATCTCCCAGTCGTAATAACCGATCAAATTAATTTTAAAAATTCTTAACTTAAGTGGGATTCGAACCCATGACCACAGTATTTGTAGCCACGCGTCTTATCCCCCGGGCTATGCACGCTGGTAATATAAATTACATTTTTCATTATTTTAATACATAGGATCCAAATCTGATTGAAAAGTGCAAAAATGTGGTATTTTTTGCCAAAAGTTACGAAAAGTAGCATTTTAAGGTAGCAAAATGGCATTTGGCCGACTCTGATGATAAGTAGTGTATATAATATAATATATTGTGTAAATATAAAAAAATATTCAAATAATAAAGGGAATTGTTGCAGAGCTCGAATACGTCAAAGAATTACTACAAATATTAATATGAAAAATGTAACAGTAGGTTGCACTTAATTTGTTGTAAAATTGTACTAATAAAAAAATATATTCATTGGTCCTTCAATAATTTAATAAGAATATGAAAAATGTTCTACTAAGAATGATTAATTAATATTAAATATTAGCTCAATTGCTGTCTCTATTCAACCCAATGATATATATTATATACTATGAACAAACGTGAAAATGGGTGTTTTTAGTTTTTTAATTGCTTAGATAAATGAGGTGTTAAGAATCAAATGCTTCCAAATTTAGTATATAGCAGCAAAATATATCAGAATTCTAAAATATTAGATAAAAATTAGATGAGTTTACGATATTTTAATAATCAAATAATATTACATAACTTACATTTGAGAGAATCAGTTACCAACCAATACTTGAAATAAATTAAAACTGGATTTGGGAGATTTTGTCATGAGGCTGTGGTCATCGGTTCAAATCCCGCTCAAGTCAATAGTTTTGTTTTGATCGGTTATTACGACTGGGAATAATATTAATAAAATCGCGATCGATTGTCTTGATCCAGGTTTACTCTGATTTCCTGTATTGTAATGTAAATACTGATTATTAAGTCGTTGACCTATGTAACTAGTAATAGTTAAGATCACCGAAAGACAATTAATTAACACGTTGTTGTGTCTAAAAAACCCTCCCAAAAAAGCTCCTCGGGGCGTAAATAAATAAATATTATAAATAACTTATATTATACAAATCCATGGGGTAACCCATAAGACGGCTCCTGCCTATTTAATAATTACTTTAAAAATAAAATACCCACGATGATTTTTTTATATATTAATTCTACAATATTTTTAAACATGTCTGAATGAATTGCGCTTTGATTGCGAGAGAGTTGCTTGTATGTATGGAGGTACATTGTTATTCTGTAGTCGCAATATCCGCTCAATATAAACTGGACATTTTCTCACAGGCTCATTCTCTTATATATTATACATTATTATTATACTGTATGTATTTATCGGTTAGTCCTGCTGAAGAAAGTGAATTTTGCAGATCGTGAATCGCATCATATTAATAAATTATCGAGTGATACACGTGAGAAATATTCATCACTATACGTACAACATTTTTTTTAATAATAAAAAGGTTTAATAGTATTGTTTTTTTATGGCTTTGCCTTAATGCATTATAAATATAGTCTGGAGTAAAGAATTTTCAATTTTTTATATGGAAATTATTTATTGATTTCATTTATTTATTTATACCCCGAGGAGCTTTTACTTTAGTGAGGGTCTTTTTGAGACACAACAACGTGTTAATTTTCTGTCTGTGATCTTAACTATTACTATTTACACAGGTCATCAACTTAATAATTAGTATTTACCTTACAATACAGGTAATCAGAATAAACCAGTATCAATACGATCGATCGGGATTTTATTAATATTAGTCCCGATCTCCCAGTCGTGAAAACCGATCAAATATATATATTTTTTTAATATTGTCACCATGATCACAGTATTTGTAGCCACGTTTCTTATCCCCTGAGCTATTACATGGTTCATTTGTCACCTTTTAGGTGTAAACATTAATTAAATGGTTGAAATTTTCAATTAATTTTAATAACTCCACTTGATACTTGTTCGGCGAGATGCAATTAGCAATATGTAAAGGTACTGTAATCCTCTCCGAGATATTTATGTGTAATTAACATCAACTACAACTGAGAAGTACCATAATGTGTTCATTTATAATAAGACAACTCAATTATTATCATCCTGTTATCGGTTTGTGATAATAATGAAGGCGTTTTATTGATCACAAGTGCAATTTAGCATGCGTACTGTGATCGCCTAATAAAAGTCGTTCACCTGCTCTCTTCAACAAAAACAATATCCTTAACTGGGACACGAACTTGTATAAATGTTTCTCGGATAACTGTTTGCAAGTACACGACTCGAATTTTCACTATCCGTGAGAACATTATTGTTTTTAAGTGTTAAATAAATTAAATCGCTGACTTTAAATGAGTTAAGGGTTGGCACTGCTTGACTTAGCAGTCAGTATTTACCTGACAATTACAAAAGAAGGTATTTTTAAGAGGGTTTTTTTTATACACAACAACGTGTTAATTGTCTTTCGGGGATCTTAACTATTACTAGTTACACAGGTCACCGACTTAATAATCAGTATTTACCTTACAATACACGAAATCAGAGTAAACCTGAATCAAGACAATAGATAAGGATTTTATTAATATCATTCCAGATCTCCCAGTTGTAATAACTGGTAACTAGAGCTGGATTTGAACCCAAGACCAAAGTATTTGTAGATAGCGCCTTATCCCCTGAGCCTATTACATTAGGTTTTTAAGGTTTCATAATATTTTTTAGTTTAATAAATAATTACACATTATAACTGTTGGTATTAAATTGTTTAAAAGTAAAAAACACTATTTTTGTTTTAGAATTTATTTATTGGCCGTGAAAAAAATCCCACATAATTTTTTTGATGGAAGCAGGATTAAGTTTATAGACAATTATTATTTTTATATTTTGAGAATATAATTTAATATAATTGTATTATTATTATTATTATTCAGAAAACATTTATTTACGAGGGTATTTTTATAATGTTTTTACAATTTTTTAAGACAACAACGTGTTAATTAATTTTACTTTTCAATCCAAGAAATATGGATCAAGATGATGATCCGATTTACCAGTCGTAATATCCGATCAAATCATTTTTTTTAAATATTGTGTGGGATTCGAACCCAGAACCACATTATTTGTAGACGTATGCTTTCACCCCTGAATAATCTTCATGTAATAGTTATAGTTTTTTTTTGCAATATAGTGAAATTGTACTATTATTTTCAAGATTTATATTTAATACTAAATCTTAAATAATATTAATATCTTAAATTTTAATTATATATATTTATAGCAGTGTATATTTGAGCAAATTCATACCTACTTTATTATTTTAAGAGCTTTCATTATTTTAATGACGGTTATTTTTCCACCCAAAAAATATATGGATAAATTTAAGATTATTGTTATTTAGTAAATTCAATCATCGAAGGCCTGTTTAAGAAGGAAGTGGATTTATTTATTTGCTATCCTTTCTAAAGAAGCCATTCTTACTGCAGTGTATGTTCCCATCAATACAGAGTGTTGTAGCTGAGCTGTTGCTTACAACAGATCTTATCCAAGATCTAATCCCTGAAGATAAAGAGGCCGTATGTCAAAACTGACAGTGTCATATACCATTCACTTATCGATCACAACTATTATACTAACAGTTAAAAAAAAAACACTTTGCCCTGTTAAATAATCCCCAAGTTGATCGACCTTATACAGTAATTAATTTCAAAGGTTCACGTAATGTTCAAATCGATTAATTCGAAGGCATTAAATGTTCATTGTTAGAATGAAAAGTAGTACTCATCCGTAACTAATTCATACTTTTGGTTATCGTTTTGTCCACAATTCTAGGTGATTTCTCGGAATCGAATCGTTGTTTCAATTGACAAAAATATATAATGTTGATTTGAGACGCATTTCTGCGTTCGTGATTTATTGTAAAACTGAAAAAAATTTGATTCGATTAACGCAATAAATTATTTTCATCAGTGGACAGATTTTCATTGTTTATACATTTTAAAGAGTTCGTAATTTATTAACGCCTTTTTATAAATTTTAATAATATATGTATACATGAATTAAATGCCACACTAATAAAAAAATGGTAGATTAATTCCGCATAGGAGTTGTTAAAATAAGTTGACAATCATTTTATTATATACAGTGTTTTATTTTGGTTTTTATTTATTAAAAATATTAATAAGTGTTTTTGGAATCGAGTTCTGTGAAGTACTCAGTAATAAATATAACGTGTGTATTGTATCTGTTAAATACTTTAGAATTAATCAATTATGTTTTAAATTGTTGATTGTGTAGACTTCTGGGTTAAATTCTATAATTTAAAGATTTTTTATTTAACATTTTTTTTTCATTTATTTTACCCTACAAAACATTCTCAATTAGTTCAAATCCAACCTGAATAATTTACATATATGTATAATTTGAGTCCAACATGCTTGATATAATTCCAAAATTTATTTTGTAAATATTTACTCTATTTAAAGGGTTCTTAGAAAAAATTAACAAAGTGTGTCAAAGCAAGCTTCAATTTAATGGAAATGTTTGTTCAGTGTATTCATTCCTTAAATACACTTTTAAGTTTTCGTTTCCTTGAAGCAAATTTGCAAAAATGAATATAATAAAGTTTACGGGAGACTATTGACCAATTATGTATAATTTAATATACACCGAGAAGAAGTCTCGTTTGTAAGATAAATTAGTACGGATTTAATAATGTATATATATATATATATATATATATATATATATATATATATATATTTAAATGATTATTTTAATAAAATGTATCTTTCATATAAATTATCCTCATGTTAAGTTCAAAAACTATATCTGTTAGCTTAATTTCATTGTTGTTATGTATTGTTAATTTGTGAATTATTGTATATTATATTTAATAATATTTTAACTAAAAAAACTAAAAAAAATATAACTCAAAATAACCTAGATGTAATAATTGTCCTCCTATTTGATGTTATTAAATTAATATTTAGTAGATTGGACTCGAAGATTTGTAAGCCTATCAAATGTACAAAAATTAAATTTAGTGTCGCAACGAAACGGGCCAATATATATATATATATATATTTGAATACGTAGTTGAAGTCATTATTTATTCAACATATTAGTGAATCGATTTGTCAGGTATCGGATGTGGATATATTACCCGATCTAGATAAACTCTTATGTATTCCGAACACAGACGAAGGAAACTCTTCTTCCTCGTGTCTCATATTTGAATACTTGAAATACCTTATACGGCATATAATTATTAACTAAGTCAAAATTGGCGTTTGATTGATTTACCGTCGAGGGGTTGGTATTGAAGTTAATTTAGACGAGAAGGCAATTAAAAAAGACGTTAGTGGAAATGCAAGGACAACCAATCAACGGCGGCTGCTTCAAACAATGGTCAATCGGATACGGTTGTATAACAGACCGCAGCCTGACTACAACACAATACCATTTTGTAGCACAATATTATGCAGTCATCTTTACTCTCTA
>JAGTTH010002160.1:0-128208 GCA_022606485.1 Agraylea sexmaculata
AAATCAGATTATGAGCCTCTGTTATCACCGTTAGTATTTTTGTGCGAAATTAACCTTAAAAAATACATACTTACCTTTTAGGGTCGTGCCAAATTTGTATGAGACAATGATTATTTAAATATGGCAACAAATTAATTCACAAAGGGACTCATTTTCATTTTTTTAAAACAAATAATTGCATTTGTTTGTTTGACAGTTAAAATAAGCGTCTGTTCAATTTGAATATGGAACGATTTATCATAAAGCGGGATTGAGTGTTGCCATTACTGAAAAACTATTTATATAATTTATATAGACACATTTATTTGGGATATGTTTATAAACATCGGTATTTTTTTAAATGGCGTTTGCTGTTGATTATTATTTATTTATAGCTATTTAATTGAGTTCGGGTCATAATAATTATAAATATTGCTTCCGCACAGACAGGAAGTAAACAAAATATTCAAATGAGCGAACATCAAAGGCAACTTTTGAAAAAATACAAAACTATTTAGGAATAATGATACTAAAAAACTATGTGGTGTATGCAGAACTTTGATGTATTTTTTGAAGGTGTTGAGAGATGCATATTCTTGAAAAATATTTACATTAAAAATGGTATAATTTTACAAAATAATTCCCAAACTAATGAATACTCAATTTTAGTTCAACAAGAGCTGATGTATTTGAATGAATAACAATGGGTAAATTTCAAACCCGTATATATACTGAGCCATATTGATGAATATTAATGCGATTCTACTTTTATTCAAATCACTTTTTATACATGATTAGCATCGTTAACATGCAGGTGTAAAAAATCAACAATATTATTGACTACATATTACTAATATTATTACATCACTTGAATACACCTGGCCATTGAGCAGTGTGAATATTTTAAAGGTGATGTGACATCACGTTAATAAAAAGTACCGCAAGCGAACAAGTCGTAAATTTAGAGACTCTATACAAAGAAACATATAAAAATCCTTTACGGTCAATCAAATGTGTTAAAAATACATAAGTAATGTGTAACACACCCTAAATAATAAAAAAAACTATATTCAGTTATTTAAATTATCAATAAAATAGATTATACATCACTCCTTTATAGGGTTGGCCCGGTCTTTTGCAGTACTTTCGTACAACTTCTTTACTATACATAAATAATATGTATATTTTTAAATAACCCATTAAAATTATTTCAGTATAGCGTGTGACTTCAATAATGTGGTCATGGGTTCAAATCTCGCTCAAATAAAATAAAAATATTAATTTTATCGGTTATTAGGACTAGCAAATCTGGAATAATAATATTAAAATCAGGATTGATCGTATAACTCTGATATCCTGGATTGTTAAGTGAATACAAGAGTCACCCTGTAGATGACCTTTATAACTATAATAGTTTAATATATCACCGATGGATAAATTCGATAACCTAACACAATGTTGTGTCTAAAAACCAAATTTTAGATAATAAATAACATATTTGTTACCTACACGAATCTAATAACTTAATTTACTGTATCTATTCACAATAACATTATTATTTTGTAAACTTATATAATCCACTGAGAGAAGACAAAAAAAAAATGGCGCGAAAAATGAGTGTCATCAAGATTTGTCTTAAATCTAAACATCGGCTTTAACTTTGACACAACTTGAAGAAACGGAATGTCCAAATATGACTCGAAATTCATAATTATTATCAATCGTAGTCACATAGCTCACGAGCTTAGATCTATAATATATAGATGAAGAAACCGGCCCTGATTGCCCTATTCAGACTCATCTACTTGGTCCGCCATCTTGATACTTATACATACATTGAGTTGTATGTCCTGCTAATATATCGGTGGTATCGAAATAATAAATGGATTAGCATTGTATATATTAATATTAAAAAACTCTAGGGTAGAGTAATATTACGATACCACCCAATCGCGGCAATTAGCGGTATATTAATTGCTATCGGTGGTATCGGTTACTTCTGTGAATATATTACGATAGTAGTGAATCCTTGAAGATGATTCACACATAGCCACGGCAAATAACTACGATGAGATCTCAGTAACACACCTAAGAACAGGTGTGTCATAAACCTGAGTACACAACTTGGCCAACGACCACACAAGATATGCACAGAGTTCACTTTGTAAAGTGTAGGCGATCTAAGGTGTTTCTAACAATACAACACGATCACACTTTGCTTTACAAAATATGTATAGTTGATTTTATTGAGATATTATTACTGATATACTAATTTGTCCACCCACAACATGCGATGAAGATTCTACGTGGGTCCGATTGCGTCACACCTCAAGTACCTACACAATTATTCACTTCTTTACTATACATATTTACACTACACGAGGTCTTTGACAATTATGTTATGACTTATTAATTATTTTAAATATCAATTAATTATACTCCGTATTAAAATAAGTAAAAGACTAAGTCTATAAACTTAACATTGTAACAACCAATCATAATGTATCAAAACATTGTACGCAAATTATATTGAATAAAGAAATTGTATGATAAAAAAAGGTCTTTGACAATACACATTTATAAAATATGCAACTTGTTTTTAATTGACACTAAAATATTTTTTATTTAATTATGTAATGCCAGGACGATTATTAAAAAAAAATATACTAAGTTTTTTTTGTATAAAAAAAAGTTATTATGACATCTTGAGAATCTTCGGTTATTAATATTTACAATAAACAAGTATGAGCTCACTTTATGATGTCGTCTCATTGGTTCAAGTTCAAATTCGTATTTGTTGTTGTTTACTTGCAATGTGCGTAGTGCATTTTGGTTGAAATTATGCTGTACCGTACTTTGTTTACAAATTTAAATCGGGCTGTCAATTACGTAATAAGTGAATACGCAAGATTCTCAAACTTTTTTAAAAATTGAAAAGTTTAACTAGCCGACTTGGACCATTAATGAAGGTGTGGTTGTATTACATTTAATGTATCGTTCCTTACATTTAATTATTTTAAGTTCAATAAAAGATATGTATATTATATAAACCCATAGAAGATATCTTCAAAAATTAAATAAAATCTATGATTTTTTGATACAGCTTTACTATAATTTCCTGGACTGTATAATATTAATGATAAGGCGAATATTAATATTGAAACAGATCACTAACGGCTAAAATCGTTGCCGACGATAAGAATGTCAGACAACTGGATTTATACATTTCAATATGGCGGACCAAGCTGACGAGTCTGAATGAGACAACACTGATTGTTTAAGCTAAATGTCAGTTAACTTAAATTATCTTTAGAGGTTTACATCGCTCTATTTACTGTTGTTTAAACACTGTTTATCATCTTGATTATAGTGTTGACTCAGTCAAACTCATCTGCTTGGTTCGCCATCTTGGTATGTATACATATAGTTGTATGGCCTGCTAAAATATTGGAGGTATAGTAACTAATAGTTAAATAAAACCGTATTATGTGTATATTAATTAATTAATTATATGCGCGATTAAATATACCGTAAATAAATCTACGAGAGTCTATGAGTGAGACAAAGTTGCCTCAGTCAAACTCATCTGCTTGGTCCGCCATCATCAATTTGTCTGGTTTTCTAATATCGGTGTTATCGCTTGATTCCAAATAAATTGACAAAGATCATTAAGTAAAACTCTCAATGAGTATAAACAAAATAATTCACGCAATAATTTAAATTACTTAATCAAAAAGTAAAGCATGAATCTGCTACATTGAATTAGCTTGGTTATTTATTGACACGATGTAAAATATTATTATAAAAAATAATTAATAGCTTTGACTATAGTCCATTCACTGTGACCAGCGACAAAGAAGACAATTTTTTTATCCCAAAGCAATTAAATTACGGCCAGGTCACCTTTAGTTAACTTTACCTTTCAATAAAGTAATTTATGGCAAATGTATTTTTAATACGCTTTTGGACAAGTTCAATGTGGGGTCTAATTTTTTAATGATTTAGTCTATAAAACTAAAATCTGAAAACTAAGCTATCTAGTATTTTGTATTGTATCAAACATATTAGTATGTAAAATACGTGTCCGTTGAGCCTCGAACCGTGAACTCCGAGTTCATAGACCGTGACGAATTAACTGAACATCTTGGTGATAATAACAAAAAAAATTATGTTTATAATCGATCTTTAGTATTTTCTTAATCCCGTGTAAGCAAATGATTTATTATCTGATAAAAACATAATCTTAAATATTGGATACAAAAAAAAATATTAATAATAGAATAATACATTACGTATTAGAATGAAAATTACATGTTTTATATGCGAGTGCAAAAAAGACAGACTTTTACTATTTTTTTTTAAATTGCTATAAGATTAATATCAATAAAAGAGGGTTTCGTAATGTCATATCTTTTTAATAAAATATCATTGAGCAGAAGATTAATCTAGATACATTTTTTTAATAATAAATTCCAAAAAGGGATTACTTAACTTTTCCACAGGGTAGAATTAAAAAATATAATTGCTTCTCGCTAATAATAATCAGCTGCTTTTTTGCATATAATTATTCTCACTGATTAAAAGTACACCTTGTTGAATTAAAATTTTAATTTCCTTACATTCCCCATATTGTTTACTAGTATTTTAATTAACTTTCAGTACACTGAATACTGTAGTTTTTTTTATATATATTTTGGAAAATCGGCACGTGTGTCTGGTACACCTGGCGGGGACATTTATTAGGGTAAATAAAATATGAGATAGTCTGAATGTAATCTAAAAAGGGATTTTATTAAGTACTCACTTACTCTGAAATCGTTTGAATGTGAATTCGGCCAGCAGGCAATTTATATATCAAATAAAAACTAGCTTGGGTACTTTGAAGCCACTCCAGATCATATTTTTTTTAAATGAACGTACACGAAAATTAATTTATAAATAATCTCTCCATGGGTTGTTATTTATATGAAAAGTAATTGAAGGTGATCTAATGATTTGAATGACTTCACAGTTTTATTAGTATGACAATGGACCACAACAATTAAGTACAAACACTTCCTAAACTGTATAATATAATCAAATAAATTTAAATTATTTGCACATAGTCTCATAGAATTGATATATATTTTTATTAAAGTTATTTATGCATTTTTTGCATCAAATACTCTGTAAAAGGTTGTGTTTTCTTCAGTATTACAAAATATATAAAAGATAATTTTTAAGGTAATTTCTAAATTTTTCTTATGGCACTCAGATTTTTATTAAATGTGTAAATATATTGTGTACACAAAAAAAAATTCATGCAATATAACAAAAATTTAATTTAATATAATATTATCTTTTACGATTTGATTATTTTAAGCTTTTTTTAACCACAATTAGTTTTATGATTTGAATGTAAAAAATCTTACATGTGATTCGATACAACCTTACTCTGATTTCCTGGATTTTAAAATTAAAATTTGATCTATTATTAAATTATGCAATAATAAGTGCTAGACTAATGGCTCAGGGGACAAATATGGGTTCAAATCCAAAAAGTAAAAATATATATATATATATATATATATATATACATATACATATACATATACATATACAAATATATTTATTTTATATATATATATATATATATATATATATATATATATATATATATATATATATATATATAAAATAAATATATTTGTATATGTATATGTATATATATATATATATATATACATATACATATACATATACATATACATACATATACATATTAAATATATTTATTTTATATATATATATATATATATATATATATATATATATATATAAATATATATATATATATATATATATATATTTGAAATCCCGATCAATCGCCTGATTTGATGGGTTATTACAACTGGAAAATGTTAATAATCCCAATCAATCGTCTTGATTGAGATTAACTCTAATTTCCTGGATCGTAAGATAAATACTGATTATTAATGGTGGCCTGTGTAATTAATAATTTGTAGGATCGATTCAAGAAAATTTTAAAAACCCTATGGGCGTATATAAATAAGTAAACAAGCTCAGGTAAAAATACCTGTGTAATAATAATTTTTACAAAATTAATGTCACACTGTCGCACAGTTGTGGTAATAAATCCTTATAAACATCGCGATGATAAATGTACAAATATATTTATTTTTATTTTGGAACATCTGGTGCACTTAAACAAGCTTCATTAAAACACACACAATCGTGTTTTTACACCACTTAAAAGTTGGCCGTGAATTAAAACCAAATGATTTAATGCATTGAACCAATAGCCTGACAGACTCTGGTGGTCTTCAGATATACAACAGCCACTTTTCCACCGGGGATGTTGAAGGGAAATAAGAGGGTGTCCATTGAAATGGGAGTGTCTGTTCCTGGTAATGGTCAGTGAAGTGTCAAAAACACTCGCCAATATATTTTAACATTAATAAAGGTATAATTATGACTAGAATTATTTATTAACGAATAAATATTAATCAAACAAACTTAGTAGGTATTTATTCAGTAGGCGAATTTATTAGGTCATGTCAAACGAGACGACTTGCTGCAATTAATTAATTGATTATTTTTTCAAAAAAATAATAATGCTTACAAAGTGCAAGTATTAAATTTAGATTGAGTGTATTTAATATGCAAATTGAATAGATTTGTATAATGCATATTATTGCAGTTCAGTCACATCCCCTGAACACTTGAAGGTATTCAAGCGAGGGTTGTTCAAGGGGGGTGAAAATTGTCACCATTTTATCAGTGCATCGTATTTTAACTATCCTCTTATTTCCGATTTTATATAAATTGAAAATGCATTTTTGAACGAGATTTTTTTTACATATAAAAAGGGTTCTATACAGATTAGACTTTAATTGACTGAGAATATTTTAGGGGTGGTAGGGTATCGCAAATATAAATGGAAATATATATATTTATATATATATATATATATATATATATATATTTAATAGTTTTCCATATATTTTATATATATTTTTTTTTATTATTTTATATTATTTACCTTCCTACCTCTAAATATAATATAAGCTATTAATATTGCTACTTTTGATATTTCAATAAATAATCAGAGAAACTATTATTGTTATTATAAAATAGCATTTTGCTGCTTTATTTGATAAATTTTCATTTAAAAAAAAACAAAAAAGTACCAATGTTTTTTTGGCTCTGTATATAATTTTAATAAATAATTATTTATTCTCTTTAAACGTAAAATATGAGAAAACTTACTCATACATATGAAAAATTATTTTATTCAAAGCAAAGTTATTTTTAAAAACTCGATATAAAAACCTTATATTGTGTCGATTTTTTGTAGAATGTCTAAGTTGTAATATTTATGTTATTTTGATATATTTTTATCGTTTTTGTCAGGATTTGTATTGAATGATAACATTTTATACTGAATTGTCATCGTTCCATAATAACCTTGATCAAACTATTAAAAATAAAATTTATATAATAAGAATATTCATCAATAAATAAAAGAGTTCTCTTATTACTATTCACATTATTAAAGTTTTACAATGATTATTATTGATATTTTAACTAATTGAGTTAATAAATCGATAGCCACAAAATTCCTCAAGATATTCAGCAAACAATATTTATATCTATATCAATAAACACCTTTATTGTGAGACACGAAGATAAGAAATTATATCTGAATTGAGTAATTTTTCGATAAATAGCGAACTTTGACCAATTAAGACAATTTGGCACTATTAACAAAATAATAGGTTAAAATAACTACAATATATCCCCGCTTTCTTGGATGCAAAATATGAATATTTAAAACAAAAACGAGCACCTGAATTATTTATAATATAAGAGATTTGCGTCTAAAATACATATTGTATTTAAAGAAAAATATACCGCATTTTTTACAAAGAATGAATTTTAGACTTTACATTCCACATGTGTAAAATCGCGTAAAATCGCGTAAAATTTCATTATTTATATTGTGAATTATATAATTTATGCGGAGATAATAACGCATCAAAAAATATGCATTTAGACTTTGACTCTGTATTATAAAAAAAACTGCGAATTCGAAGACGTCATGGAGGAAAATGCAGGTTGTTAAATTCCCCCGAAGAGAATAAAACTATGTACTTTTAAAGTGCACCAATTTGTTGAATATGAATTGCCTATGTCACATAATAATAATTGTGATCAATTGAGTGTGGATAACGAAAAATCTATATGCACCAAGGGAGCCCTCAGGGGTTGTTAGGGTCCTGCTCCTGCCATAATTGAGACGTCGGACTTGAATCCAAATTACTAGATTACAGAATGCTAACATATTCAAGAATCATTCACCGTGGACACGATATAAAATATCTTATCAAATAATAAGCCAACTTAATACCCCAGGGGACAATAAAAATCGATCGGGAATTATAATATTGATAATATATTATCGATCCAGTTTTACTCTGACTGCCTCCATTATAAGATTATATACTGATGATATAAACCAATTTTATTCATATAATATCATTCACATCAAACAATTTGAGCGGCAGAATTTGTGGAAAAGAGATCACCCAAGTGCGCAAATTCGTTGCATCCTATTAAAAGAAGAATGCCTTTATTATAAGGTTATATACTGATGATATAAACCAATTTTTTTCATATAATATCATTCACAACAAGCCATGTAATGTAAGTATGTGTAGGTGGCAGAATTGGTGGAAAAGAGATCACCCAAGTGTCCAAATTCGTTGAATTCTATTCAAAGAAGAATGCCTCCATTATAAAGTTATATACTGATGAGATAAATCATTTGTTTTCATACAATGTCGTTCACAACAAGCCATGTAGATAGCAGAATTGGTGGAAAAGAGATCACCCAAGTGCGCAAATTCGTTGCATCCTATTAAAAGAAGAATGCCTCCATTATAAAGTTGTATACTAATGAGATAAATCATTTGTTTTCATATAATGTCGTTCACAACAAACCATTTGAGCGACAGAATTGGTGGAAAAGAGATCACCCAAGTGCGCAAATTCATTGCATCCTATTCAAAGAAGAATGGAAAAGGTAATTGGATGAGGAAATTAATTAAAATAAATAATTATACGTGCATGAGCTATGTATTATTATAATGATGAAGATATTTTCTTTAAATTTTGAATTCAATTAAATCCATTTATAATAAAAAAAATATTTTTTTCTCGTATTTACGACAAAATTTGTTTATTTTTTTCCTGTGGTTCGATAAGTTAAATATTAAACACTCTTAAGATTTCTGGGATTAAAAAATTGACATGACAATTCTTTTGATACGAATTAAAATTCTCGGAAATTGAACTACCCTTTGATTCTTATATTTGTAGATTAGAAAATATTCAGAGATTTGTCACACTGTGAAACTCTAATTTGATTTGAAACATAAGAAACAAAGAGTATGTTCTGATTTCAATAAAATAAATAATATTTTGCAATACCTATAAAATAATTTGCAAACCAACTGTTTGTCGTAGGCAGAATTATTGACTAATTTATTCATAGCAAAACCGGTTTTTGAATAATAATATTACGATGGGTCAGTAACACATAAACTTATCTAAAAAAACTCTCTTAACTAATTGTAACACAAGTCTACAGTAATATATTATTAATAATTTCAAGTTCTCTGCTTAAAAAAATTCGTTTTTGTGTTACTTACCCATCGATTTATAAAAGATATTTCAAATATGCAGCCCGTTGTTATTATTTTGTATAGTTTTGAACGCAATCGATAAATATAATCATCGTATATGTATTATTTTCCAGGTAGGAAGATAAGATTACCTGCATTTAACGCTAAATGCACTTTGTCAATAATTAAAATGACTTACTTACTATTTATTTGTCCCGCCAAAAGTGAATATCAGGTGAGCAGAGTCTCACAACAGGTGATATAACCCAAGGTAAAAAATAAATACCTTAACTATTTGCACAAAGTTGACTACAAAGTCCGCCCGGCACAAAAGTTCTTTTTATTTATTTCGTATACTGTATTATTATTTACATCGCATTCATAGAACAATCTGGCACATTTATATTTATATTTTTAGACTAGTAAAAGCACAACAGACGTGCAAACACGTCCGCTTACCGAACGCAACTGAACCGAGGTGGACTTTTGAAGCGGTAACTTTTGTTGTGCTTCTCAAACTGTGTTGCGCTTAATGATTTTATTTTAATTATACCATAAAAAAATTGCTGTGGAATCAACGGACTTTGATGTCCCACCTAATACTATTAAGGTGGCCATATAACTGATAAATAATTTTGATGTCAGAAGACAGTTATTATTTTTTGACGGATTTAATATTTTTTTTCACTTTTTTTTAAATATTTTGGCGATACATTACCATCCCCTATAATCTTCTCAGATAGTTCAAGTCCACCCTGTATAAATACCCTTGTAAGTGGTTGGCCAGGCCATTGTTACCTTTAGGAGCGAATATAGTAGGGACGGTTTCCCAGGCCACTACAGCAATGAGTCCTTCAGATCTCACCGGCGCCATGGATCGAACCTGAGAGTCTCACTCATGAATCCGTCACACAAACCACTGGGCCACATGGCAGCCCTCCATTTTTTTTACAAAAATATTATTTATCAGGGAGATTCAGATTCAGGGTGACTTCAGTTTGAGCATCTATAATACCAAAACATTATCAAAGAAAACACGTATTTTGTGAAGTGATAATTTCAATAATAATAAGAAAAAGTAAACAATTTTTTGCTTTTGAACATTGAAAATTGTTATCTTATTTGCTTAACCTTCAGAACGAAAACAAAAAATATAAAAAGTCTATTTTTGTCATATTTGTGCATATTACAAAACACTTTTTTGTTTTCATCGTATTGGAACGACTACCAAATGAACTAAAAATAACGTAATGAGTATAAATAATCAATAATTCTATATAATGACCAAGATAATTTTTTTTAAACATGCCTAATCGAAAATAAATCTTGTTTCGGCTTGTAGTATTGTAGATTTCATATAATTATAAAATTCCCATTCAGCAAATTTAATTATTTTACCATACACAAGTAAAAACACAGAACCCAATTGCGGTCGTTTTTGAAAACTATAGACATTTCAGAATGAGATTTACTAATAACTATTTGTGTAATACATAAATGTCTTTAACTAAAATCGATAAAAGTCATTTATATTTTTCAACGACACTATACTATCTGTGAATAACTAAAAAGGGATAGAAAAACATATTCCACATACTCAAACTAATAAATATAATATCTACATTTTTTTCAGCCTTTTTTGAACATTTTTTTAATTATTTGGGAGTAGCATTTCTTACAAGTCATTTTTTTAGTCAAGTGGAATTATCACTTTTGCAGATATCTTCAATATATCTGTATAATTGATTTAAAACCATCGTATATTTAATATCATATAATAATATTGTCGAATTAATTGAATATATAATAGTTTGAGAATCTTTAAGAGGTAGTTTAAGTCTTTACGCAGTACAGTAGTAATTTGAAGGGAACAAGTACTAAATAATTTAAATTTTTACAAATGCACATCGATAATATTATACAATTGATGATAATAAATAATTTAAAATGTGTAATTTAATTTTCCACATTTAAAAACAGCGCCACTCATTTGTTAATTTGTATGCAACTTATTCAAATAATTAAATCATGTGGCATATGAGAGAAAAATATATTTAACCTTTTATTATTTACAATTAAAATGATTCTAATATGATAGACTATTTCTCGGTGATTATATAAAAGACATACAATTAAATAAATCGACTAATACTAAGATAAAAAACGTAACTAACCCTCCTAACCTCAGCCATATTTAATATTTCCAAAGACACATTTCAACTTTATTTACAGAAAAATTACAATTAACCAACACTAGTGTTTTATTAATTAATACGATAATCACTAAAAAAAAAACAACCTCACTTTGAATTTTTCCGTTACATACTTATTTCATTTTCATACTTTCATCTGTCATTCATTTGAAAATCGGCCTTTTTATGGAAATATTAGATTTGAGTAGAATCTTTAGCAAATGTACAATAATTAATAATATGAGAAACGGGCGAATGTCGAAAAGAGGCAAATTGATTTTTCAGAAACCCATACCTCGTCTCTTTACATTAATCAATATGATTTATGATAACTTGAATGAATAAGAAGTGAGAAATGAAAATGACGGCCTTACTGGAAATGTGTATTCTTGAATATCTATTTCAGGAAATTTTATTTCTTTTGACTATCAACGCGAGTGCCAAAAGGTCTGTAATTTTTTTCATAACATTAATAATATAATAAAATTTAAGTATTAATCAAATCTTGCAGTGAATATTAATTTAAAAAACGCGTCTAGTGGTTAAGCATTTATTTTATTAGCAACGCCATCTATGAATATTAATTAATTATCTGCTGTATTGTGAATAAAATAATCCAAGAATATGCTTTCTCTTAGTTGTATTTTAAAATAGTATTCATGACTTCAGAGTCACGTTCTCTTTTCCGTATTAGTATGTGAGTTTAGTAGCCCAGGGCTATCAATTCTAACGGTGAAAGGATACCCTTTGACTTGTTCATCATCATCAACATCCCTACCTCTTTTTGATGGTCTTTCTCTAGTCACAAGCCAATTTGCCCCGGGCAAGTTTTTTCATCCGTTGATTAATTTTTCAGTGAGAAAATGTGTGACATCTGTCGGTAGATAATAATATTCCTTATGTGGAAAAATTCAGCTATATTTGATTTTGTCATGATTATTTGATAATAAATTTGAATCTAAACACCTAGTAAAATAATTCAAAAATGTGTGAAATTATTTATTATAATAATACAATATATTCAGGTCGATTTACTCTATTTAGCTATTTTATGCGAGACGGAAAAGAGGAAAGTATATTCTGATTTAGGCAAGAGATTAAATCGAATAGGAATCAAGATATCAGAAGATGAGATTAAACATTGGTCATATTCAAAATTCAGAACATAGATAAATTAAGCATTTAATTTTATCCCTATTATTTTTTATATATTCCAAATCGACCGAGAATACTCAATAAAAGATATATAATATGGATTTGACATTTTAAATTCATAATTCATTTCCAAATACACACATTAGTTTTGTAATATGCTGTCATCAAGTCCAAAAGTTTAATACATATTATTTCCAAATTTATTTATAAAAATGTACTAAAACTTCATAGTTCGGTACACTTCTCTCAGCTCCGGCAAATGGAATATAACAACAATGGTGGCTCGGATGAACCTGTAAATATTTTTTTTAATATATTACATATTTATTTTATTTTTATAAGGTATTTTTAATACTTTTCCAGGAGTCAGAGATCCTTGATAATGAGCTCTTCCTATGTAGAGGTTTTCACCAGATTTAGTCCTACCGGCAACAACAGCTCCAGCAGGAACAGTTCCATTAGCTGATGGTATCCATTCAATGGAAGGCTCATTACGACAATACATCTGAAAATATAATGTAATTTAATCTATCTTGTATTGCGCATAGTTAATAATGCCAAACCTCAAAATTATACACTGCGATTTCCTTCATATTGTAACTGATGTAAGCGGCTCTGTGTCTAGGTATTACTTTGCAGGGAATCAACTCCCCTTCGTGCCATGATCGACCAATGTAAATGGGACTTCTATCGTGGCCTTCATAACCTGCCACTACAGCTTTACTTTCAAATTGTCCACATTGTTGAGGATTAGTCGGAATCCAAGTGTAACCGGGAACTGCAAATAACATATTATTGATGTCTTTTGAAAGCAAATTATATTATTTTATACCACCTTCAGTTCCTAATGATGATGATGGAGGATATTGAGGATAGTTTCCTGGTGGAGCTGGTGCTGTTGGAAATTGCTGCGGTGGAACGACTTGCACTGGAGGATATATTGGATGGTACGGATCGCCATGTCTTTGGTTCATTTTTTCTATTGTGTTAAACGGAACATGATTATTAATTTATTATTGACTCACCGTCACCATTATACATTGTCTTTTTTTCTACCAATGAATATTTTAATACTAACTTTTCTTATCCAAAGATACTTTAAAGACAATATTGCTCATTTAGACTTCCTTTATAGTGAAATGATGAATAATGCAGTACACTTGTTGATACACTGAGGTGACTAACAATTGTGTCATAAACACTTTTCAGTGAGTTTATTATCTTCTTTTGTGATATGATAACAGGTACAAAATAATATGATGAAATAATAATTTTTGCAACATTTTTCTTGGAATCAGAGCACCCGATGATTAATATATTAAAACTCATATTTCGTTTGAATTATTTTATGTTAACATAAAATAGACAAATTATCTTGCGAATGATGGTGCAGTTAATGCTCCATTATCACCAGGTGGATACATATTGCCAGGCATTACTGTCAACGCTCCGTGGTCATCCGGGGGATACATCATGGGAGGTTGGTTTTGGATTGGCGGTGGATACATTACAGGAGGTTGGTGTTGGATAGGCGGTGGATAATTTGGGTAAGCTGGTTGATGACTTGGATGAGTTCCAAGTGGAATGTTTCCTTGAACACTTATAGCATTATGATGTCCATGATGTCCCGGATGATGAGTTACTCCAACTGTTAAGGTTGGCCGACCTGGTCTACAACAGCATATCCCCATAATAATGGTTCTAGAACAGTCAATAAACAACTTTTCTAAAACCAAGCTTTATATAATAAGTATGTACATGAATAAATCAAATTCACTCACTTTTTATGAAATATCCAGCTGCTAAATGCTCCAAGTATTGAATAGGCTTTACAAAATGTCAATCATTTCCAAAAAAAAATGCGTGCTGAAAAAAATTATCAGTTTCGAGATTAGCCAGAAACACTTGCGCAGTACACATTTATTGATTAATTAGTTATCCGAACGATGATAAGATTTGTTATTTAGATATATAAATCATTTTTAAAAATATTTATTCTTAAGGAATTTAACCAATAAAAACATATTTCATTTCACAGATTTTTTTATTATTAAATGGTTTTCACAACATTTTTATTTAAATTATGTTATGTTTCATTCATTTTTATTGATGATCTGGATTGCGAGCGAAGCCTGGATACGGAGGATATGGATAAGTAAGTTGACCTCCGTCGGGATGTGGATAAACAGGAGGTTGAACAGGATATACTGGATATGTTACTTGAACATGGTTAGGAGGAGGACAGTGGGGTGGAGGACAGTGAGGTGGAGGATGGTGATGATGGGGATCCTGATGTGGATGATGATGATGAGGATCATGATGAGGTCCACCGTGCGGAGGAGGCCCATGATGTGGTCCATTAAAAACAAGTCCAATTTCAATTGTAGGTCTAGGCATTTTTCTTATTCAATACCTAAATATAAAAAATAAATATTAGAACACAAATTGAATACAAACTTGAAATGTTACTTTATATAATTGATAATAATTTGCATTTATTAGTGCTTTTATCTGATAAGCTATCATTTTCCACAGAAAACATAATATTCCATAATGAGTTCATCAAAAAATGATTCATTGTAAACATACAATAGAGAATACCTATAGTTTTTTATTATTATCGTTGTGTTTTAGAAAAATTACAAAACTTTTTTTCTTATAGTAGGTTTATTATAAATTTTAATATTTCCATTTGATTCATTTAGCATGGCCGTGATGACCATGATTTCCATGATGTCCGTGTTGCCCATGATGTCCATGAAGGCCGTGATGATGATGAGGACCATGGTGACCATGATGAGGACCATGGTGACCATGATGAGGATCATGGTGACCATGATGATGATTGTCATGAGGTCCATGATGACTGTGATGATGATGGGGACCATAATGTCCATGATGGTGATCATAATGAGGATGAGGATGATGAGGTCCGTGACTATTATGGGGTATTCCTGGAGGAGGTCTATGGTTTGGTCCGTGACCTCCAGGATACATAAATACGGGAACAAAAACTGGCCTATCCATTTTATTTATTTGTTTTGTATACCTAAAATTGAACAATATACTAATTTTAATATTAATTTCATTAAAAAATATGCAGTGATTCAAAAGTACCTTCAATAATAAAAAATATCTTTCTCAGGGGGCTTCAGAAATTGTATTGAATATAAACTTGAAAGGCTACATTGTTTTATAGATATATTTTCATATTTGTTATCTGATAAGTTATCATTTCAGGGAATTTTTGTGTACGGAATATGATTCATAGTAAAAATCCAAACGATAATATGTTAATATATTTTATTCTTCAGAAGAACGCTCAAAATACGGTGGTAGGCTGGGATTATTAGGTCCATGGGAATTTACAAAGTCTCCATTTGGATTGATTTGAACTGGAGGATTCACTTGACCGGAATTTCCCAAATTAGGACCGTGAGCATTTACGAAATCTTCATGATATGTCTGATGCTGAGGTCCGTGAGAATTATTGAATCGTTGACATGATCCTTCGTCTTCCATTGTAAACAATTTCTGTAATTAGGAAGGAGCATTTAAAATTTAACAATACTTAATTAATATTGGACTCGTTTTATGATAGGATTGAATAATCAAACATAATATACACATAAAAAAGATTCACATTCGCTTACATTTATTTGACACGGCTACAAATGATTGAAAAAACTTATGCCCGCAAATTTGAATTTGTTTCATGTTTTATACTACGATTTTTATACATAAATCAAACAAGATAAATAATTATCTATCCTACTTACTCTTATCTACCCATGAAGGTGATGAGTGTTTAAATCTAAATACACCCATGTATTTATTATTGATAAATATCAATTTTTGATTATATATTTTTTTATTGAAAATCTGCTTTCACTTTTGATAATTAATATTTGATGAATTTTTTTGATGGACTATATTTTTTGTATTAACATTGTTCAATAAAAACACCGAATAGTTTGTGAAATGATTTTATTGATTGCAGATGAAATTTATAATTATTTGAGAGCATCCATGTGTTGATTAAAAAATGTTACAAAAATAATTTGGTGAATATTTTCTGTATTTATTGGGCAATGAGAACTTCATAATCAGTGGATGACTTCTCTTCGCCATCGAATGGATAGTAACAGCATCCATGGCTGGGGTGGACCTGAAATAGGATATTTTTAGTATTTAATTGATTTATTATTATTATTTCATTATTTGTTGATTAAAGTATACCTTTCCAGGAGTGATGGCACCATCGCTGTGAACACGGCCTAAGTAAAGAGTTTCCCCATCGGATGTGTTACCAATTTGGACTGCACCGTTAGGAACATTGCCACCGCTAGCCCAAACCCATGTTAGGGTGTTTTGGCACAGTACCTGAAATGAATAATTACATCATTCAATAAATATACATTATCTTCAAAGCATAGTCTCAATAATATATATTATATAATTCAGTTGACCATAGGAAATGATTGTTAGTAAGGTGAATTTACTATACACTATTTTTCAAACATTCACTGTGACCTTAGTGAAAAGCATTAAGATGGATTTAATAATAAAAATACCCCACAACAGCAAGTGAAACAGCAACACCATCCAGAACAACATCCGGAATCTTCTTCTAAAAGCATCTAAATTGGCACAGATATGGCCACAATTAAAATAATATCTTACTCATTTATCTTCAATATACAGTATGCAGATTTGCATATTTTTCGGTACTCACTTGTTCTGTAATATTTAGTTAATTGAAATTATGTTTGATTTAAATATAATTACTTCGAATTGATCCTTGACAAGTTCTTCTCCATTGTAAGCGACATAGCAGACATTCTTGGCTGGAATCACTTTAGCCGGAAGAACATCTCCGTTGTGGTAGGCACGTCCGGCATAAATAGGGCTTCCATCTTGGTCGTGACCAACCAGAAGAGCTCCGGGCTTTGAGCAGTCGGATGAACTAGCAGGAGACCAACGGTGTGCTGTAAGTTAAACAATTTTTAAACCCCATTCATTTAGTTATAAAATTCAACATTGATTATGGTAATTTTGTGTTATAAATAAATTCTGTGCAATAATATGTTATAGATAAAATATATATGTTGTCATAATTCTGGGAATTATGATGAATGTATTTATCTAATCTAATATCAGAGTATGTATATACATGATTAATATTTATTTGAGAATGTAAAAGTGTGGATGTATTGATTTTGAAAATTATGTTTAAAATGTAATCTTTGGCCCTCCGTTCGGTTATTGATTTTGTGTTTTCTTAGTAAGATATTCAAATAGACAGACAAAAACTACTCCACTATGACATCCAAGCCTGCCACTTACATTTATTATTATCCAAAGTAACCACTTCTTCTTCTGGGTTGTGTGGAGGTTGTTGTTGGTATATGAAACCAATGGGTGGTGGTTCACAATCAGGTTCACAATTTCTCAATTCGCTATCTGGATAGCTGAGACTGGCCAAAGGTGGATAACTTGGTTTATTAAAAGATGGTGTTTGTGGTAGCTCAAATCCTGGATTGTATTGATTTGTGTAGCTATTGGGTGGCTTTGCCACGGGGAGTTCAAATCCTGGATCGTATGGAACAGGACATACTTGCTCAATGGGTTCTTCTCTTGGAGAAGGCAATTCAAATCCCGGATCATATTCTATAAAATAGCTTGCCGGTACTTCTAGTTTAACAGGCAAAACAAATCCCGGATCGTCGGAGTCGTATACGCTTGACTTCCTTCAACATATTCTGGTTCTTTAAAGCTAGGTTTCACTTTAATGGGTATAGTGAACCCGGGATCATATTCTATCGGATATACCATCGGTATCTTGAAGACATTGGGGTCTGGTAATTCAAATCCTGGGTCGTATGCATTTGTGTAAAATATCGGCGGGACTACGGGTCGGATATTCCGTATATAGTATGAGGAATTATCCTCGCTGGACCTTCGAGACGATGAACCTGAAGATTTTCCCGTTTTAACTAACGATATCAATGGCCAAAGATTTTAAATAATTAATAAACGACACAGTTTGATTTTCTCTTATCGATATCTGTAAACTGGGCGCGTGTTTTATCATTTGTTTGCTCAGTTTTTTTCTGACAAAAAAATATGTATCTAATGTTATCAGTTTCCTGCGACAGGTACCTATTTGAGTGACTGATAATGATAAAACATAAAAATAAATAAATAAAACTATACGGATCGATCGGATTATATGTGAGCGTTTTCAGTGAGCATGAGGCGTAAAAAATATTAGTATAGTAAAATATATATAATGTGCTGATTGAAATATGACTTTAAAGTAAACTCACCGCTCATTTTGAATGTTTTCGCAGTACTGGTAAACTGGCAACTGTGAGTTTCTGTTATAATCAGCCTTTATTTAATCTTTTTATCATCCTTTTATCAGCACCGGTACAAAATTAGTGATGCGACACGTAGACATGGAAATAATCGAGAATAATCTACAAATTAAATTAAATTCACAGAAAAAAAAACAGCACAATTCCTCCCAATCATTACTTAATTAATAATATTTAATCACAACACTAATTAAGATATATTCTATTTATTAAAATCTTTAATGAATCACACATTTATATTAGTTTTATTTTATTTTCAAATACTCATTGCCACATATGTTTTCATGAGTAAACATTTACAATTCTCACTCCACTAAAGAATGACGAACGAAATATTGTGCAATTTAATTATAAGGAAAATTATCGATTAACACAACTTTGTAATAATACATTAATGAGACAATTTTAATATCACATGCGGTTTAAATAATCCACCAACCTTGATTGGGTTTCCTCGTAATAATAAAAATGCATATTATTTGTAATAAAAAAATCTATTTAAAATGTTTGGCGTACATTAAACTAGATAATTATAATAAATCGTCTATAAAATATATATTGATTGCTAGTAACATTAAAATTTGGCAAATGAATTATATTAAGATTGCACCGACTAATTTTGAACATCGCATTTTTTTTGTAAACCTTATACAAATGAATAATGTTTGGCTACGTTAAGATAAATTTGTTTTTCATAAGAATTTTTAAATGCTAGGTTTAGCTGTTTATTAAATGAGTGTATCCTCATCTCTTGTTGAAGGTGGAGATCTTGGAGATAACCTTGAAAGAGTTCTGTCTCCTAATAATGCTGTTCTTTCTCCGGATGAAGAACCGTTGAAACTAAATGAACCTGCAAATAAATAATAATTGAAAATTACATTAAAATCAATGGCATTATCACTTAAACAAGCTCCAAGTAATTATCTAATAATATGTTTTATTGGACATTCAGAAACAGCGAACACATGTACATAAATATTGAAAGTACGTACATACATTATTTATATTGATCTCAATTAGTCGCATATGAATGTACAACGACTTTCGGCCCCTCATTTAACATCTATTACTTAATCGTAATCTTCATTGTTCATAATAAATCAAATGAATTTCCTTGATTCATCTGAACAATCTTCATTGATTGAGGGTTTGGATGGAAATAAGGGCGGATATCTTAATACAAATATGCCTTTTTTACGAAAAAAAAATTTTGTAAATAAACTCAAAATTTTCTAATGATCCGTGTTAAATATGTAACTTTTGGATAACCTGTTATGGGAATTTACCTGTTACCAAAGATAATAAATATTTTTTTACTTGATTATCTCGAAATTGACAATTTTAATATACGCTCTTATTCCACACAGCCCCTCAATTATTTCTGGAAATAAAGAGGTGACTCAAAGTGTGAAATTATTTATTTAATTATTATTATTCAATATCAAATTTATTACTCGATTATCTCAAAATTCACAAATTTAGTATACGCCCTTATTCCACCCAGCCCCTCAATTGAAATAATCATTACCTTAATTATTAAATAAATATATTAGCGAGACATTTTTGATCCACCTAGAAGCTACGTTACTGTATATAAATATCCTCAATTTTGATTACAATTTTATATTAATTATATACAATTCTATGTAAGTTTTACACAAATTGGCGAATAAAAACACTGCACAGTAAATATTCAATATTTACTGATGGATCTTCACATCATTCAAGTGCACTTAGGTTTGAACATGTTAGTCTTTATCCGTTAGAAAGAAATCATTAAATAAATTCAATCACACGAGTATTTAATAATATTACGAAAATAGGTTTGATTTATGTTAGAATGGTGAATTGGGTTAGGTTATTTTAGTTTTTACTGCTTCTGAAATTCCCATAGATATATAATATATACTATAAGGAAATTCCCCTCAAAATATTTACAAAATTATTAATACCAGCGTAATAGCTCAGGGGATAAGACGCGTTGCTATAAATACTGTGGTCATGGGTTCAAATCCCGCTCAAGTAAAAAATAAATTAATTAATTTGATCGGTTATTACGGAAGATCGGGAATATTATTAATAAAATCCCGATCGATCGCCTTGATCCAGGTTTACTCTGATTCCCTGTATTGACAGACAATAAATTAAGACGTTATTAAAAATAAAAATACCTTCTGGACTTCGATGATGGGAAATTGTCGCCCCGCTGCTGGTTGAAGAAGCATCTGGATGTTCTGGAGAAGCCAGTGGAGGCGGTACTCTTTGGAGACTGAAGCTCTCCCTGAAAGGATATATTATTTTAATTAATTAATTACAAAAGATCACATTTTCAATAAATACATACCTGTACCCGGAGGTGGAAGACGTTTGAGATACTTGGCTTTCACTATCCCAGGATAATTCAGCACTTGTAGGACCGGATGCGATTCCTGGGAAATGGACCATCAAGGGATGAGGAGGTCTTAAAGTTGGTGGTGCTGATAAAGGTGGTGGTGGAATGTCTTCATGAGGACTTGAACAACCGTCAGATTCTAGTCGAATGTGTGACACCTAAATCAACAATGTAATCAGTGTTTTTTATATAAAAAATAGCCTTTATATAAAAAATAGCCTAATTATAAAATATATACAAAATAACTTAAATAATTGCACAGTTAAAGCAGATTAATATGCAATGACAGTTGTGTAACAGGTGAATCAATTGATTTATTAATTTATAATAAAAAATGTTTCTATACAGGGTGGACTTGAACTAACTGATAATAGTTTAGGGGGTGGCAGGGTATCGCAAAATTAAGTGAAAAAAATCCACTACTGCGTATTTGACAGTAACAGCTGATTCCAAGATGGCAGTCCAAACTCAATTCCAAAGCCACAAATGATTATTAATTATTTTTATTTACTTATATTTGTGATACCATGTCCAACCTGTATAATATTTTCAATGATAATAATTCCAGCCTGTACATATCAGATAAGCCAATTTTAATAATTTATTCATTAGTCCGGCATATATTTTTTATATTACAGTTGCAGTGAGAATATATTTTCACTAGTGAATGTAAGAAAATATTAATCTTAAAAAAAAACAAAAGTTGTAAAAAAATATCCATAAATTTAAAATTGTTTAAGAGAGAAACTTGTATTGAAAATCAAATACTAAAGTAGTAATTGTTAAATATTGTTTTGAAATTTATTGCAATTAATTTCATTGAATTAAGAAATTTATTTTCCTACCTCTACCTTATTTCTACGGCTTCTTCTTCCCCGGAATGTATTTCTCGACTGAGCTTTAGATCGTTGAAGTCTTGATGTTGCCGAGGGTTGTTGTTCACCCGTTTCACTTCCACTACCATCCACGCCTTCATTTTCTAGCTGGGTTTCTAATGGAAGTCCTCGAGGACTGCTCGGTCCATCGCTTGCAGGCGATAGAGGTGTGCGTGAAGTTTCTCCTATTAATAAATTCAATTTAGAATCTATGTTCACATTTTGTTAATAAAAAAACATACCGGATATATGTTTAAATTCAACAGATGAAACAAATCTCAATTTGTGGTGGTTTGTTGTTCCAGAAATATGGTGGTGAGCTAAAGATGATGACGATGGTGCTGTTCCTTGAGATAAGCTGTGTGGAAGACCGAGAACTCGATGCCTTGTCCCGCCTTGAGAAAAATAATATTAAACAATTTCATAAAGAACCCACGGTAAAATATACTGAATCTAAACACATTTATTTCAGATATCTAATTGGAGACATCACTGAGAAATAAGATAATATTAATTTACATGCATTCTCTTATCAGTTAAGAAATAAGGTGCCAAAAGAGATTGTGTGAATACTGTAATAGATTAATAGTGTATTTAGGTGTTTTAAAATGATCAATAAGTTGATACTCATATATGAAATATTCGTTTTTGTAATTAAATGGATTTTCAAGTTGAAACTACTATATAAATTTGTGGTATGGAAAATTTTAACAATTAAATCTGACACAACATGCTTTTACATAAATCTAACACCAAAATCTAAAACAATTCTACTCAAAGCTTTGGATGATGGTGAAAATGGAACTGTATTAACCAATTAAAATATTTATTTTATCATTGTGTCAAATGAAAAAAAATCTATCGATTCAAATAGTTGATGTTTCACATTAGAAAAACAAAAATTCTAAATTTTTATATGAAATTAATTGTCTGCGAATAAAGACATTGACACATGTCATTGAATCTTGACGCACTTATTGAAACATTAGATAACATAGATAAAAACTAAAGAAAGTTTTGAGGATGAGAGCAAATTATTGGACATCCCAGCATTGTCATTTTCGAGCTGTGAAATCAGCTAAATAGATTCTGAAACACCAATATATCTAATAGACATATACACCTTGTATTCAATACTAACTCAGAAATGCACATTCAGCATTTTTGCTTATCTCCTGCTGTATAAGATCTTAACATAAAAGGAATGAATTATTTAAAACAATGATCTTGAATGGTACATAAGTCATTACAATTAAATATACAATATGTATTAAAATTTCCTGTACCTGGATAAAAGTGTTGTGAATTAAATAATGTGTTTGAATCTTGAGTAGATGGGATTGAACTACTGTTTACTCCTTCCATATTTATCTCACCGGCTGAAGCATTAGTTTGATTTGCCGTTGAACCACTGGATACTGATTCTGTAAAGAATTTTCTTTTTGTTAATGTGATTTTAGTTTAAGATTTATAAATAGCTTTACCTCTTTGTGGTGGTAATGTCTGTGTTCTTGTTGCTTTATGGCCCGGACCTCTGAGAGAGGCCAAAGACGCTCTCGATGGTTCGGGTCGTTTTGCAGCTGCATTTGCTCCTTCCCGTTCGGCTGATTCTTTTAAATATTTAATTGTTAAGGATAGTTGTTTACTACATATGTTATGTTTGACATACCAGCTCTACTTTCATCTAATTCATCTCTTAAAAGTCGCACTTCTTTTGCTAATTCAGCAAGGAGAGCTCCTCGGCCACCGATTCCAGCACCACCTGCTGGCCGAGGACCACCCCCTCGAACTTTCTCTCTTATTACAAATTGCATATGTCTTTCATGATCGCCAATTGGAGGTTGAGATAACTGTAAATTAATAAATGCATATTTTAAATTCAATCCTATATTCATGTTTTTTTTTGTAAATCATACCTTATGAATTATGAATGGCAAGAGCAGAATATATAAAGGTGTCCTGTGAGTTACTACGAATTCTAAGAAGTTCCACAAAATAGGTGCAGCCTCATTTCGTTTTCCTAATTCTCTCATTGCTCTTGCTATTCTTCCCCATTCACCAACCAATTCACTTTCAAAGCACACCAACATGATTTTGAGAGCTATAACAGAAAATAATTAAAAGTAAAACATGACGGTGATTTCATTAATTATGCATATAAATTTATAAATACCTAAAAAGGCAACCCTATAGAGTGAGGCTGGAATTCTCACAGCTCGCTTTGCATCTCTGCCAGCTGCTGAAAATGTTAATGATGGTGCCCTCACATCTGCTACGCCTCCTCCGACTCCTCTTGCACTTCCAATACCAGCAAAAGCGGCACCTCCTCCAGGAGCCATAGATTGCAAAACAGCAGTCAATGCAAATGAAATATCTGATATGCGCATTTTAGGTATATCTGTAAAAACAAATAATTTTAATAATGTCCAAAAACAATAATAATAGTCACAAACCTTTTCTTCCACTACCAACTCTGAGACAAAGAGGCATGAATAGATTCATTAAAATATTTTCAGCTTTTTCCTGATTCGGAAATATGGAACTTCCTCCGCATATTTGTTCTAGTGAATAACTTTCCTAAAATAATATTTAATTCAAAAAATATATTGATATGCAAATGCATTGTTTTTGAAAAACTCACCCCTGTATTCAAAATTTGAAGGGCGATTAATCTAACAACAGTACTGCAAAAATGAGGCGGAGGAGGTTGAGCCATTAACGCGGCAGTTGCCGATGAACATCCTTCCATACACAAACCATCAGATACAATTAAAGCCTAACAATAATGAAATACATTGAAATAATAATATTTTTTTTAATTTTAAATTTATAAAATGACATACTTGGCATGTGTTCAGTAATGTTTTTACTTGTTGCCAATGCATTATGTATGGGCATTTAGTCATAGTATCATAGATTCCTTTTAATAAACCTGATGCGGCATCCCAATCAGTATTTCTCTATAATAAATAATATATGATGCATAAAAAACAACATAAATATATCAAGTGATCAAATACATACTCTAATACTAGGTTTTTTGGATATCTTCAAAAATAGTTTATCTAATCTTCTTAGTATAGTAATTAATGCCGGTTTCATTGCATCGTTGGACCATTCAGTGGAAGGAAGAATAAATGACATATATCTTTGTAAACCACGACAAGCCATCGATTCGGGATCATACGGTGATACTTTTAATAAGGAATGAGCTATATCAGCCAATCTCTAAAATTTTGAAAGTTTTTAAACATATTCAATTTTAATCAAAATGAAAACTTACCACATGCGATCTTGTATCTAAAAGTTCAACTGGTTTCCCATCATTTGTTGCTTTTTTCGCTAACTCTCCCAATCTTGTAGTACAACGACCAATAAATTCGCCAACAAGTGATAAGAGTACGTCTCTCGGTCTTCGATATTCAGCTCTAACTACCTTTAATAAGAAAATTTCACAATGAATATAAATATACCAAATTAATAGTCAACAACATATAAAATTATACTTCTGAATCTTCGTTTGCAGTATCTATTGGCGGATGTGCCCTGGAATGGTCGCTTACAAATTTGGAATGTGATTCATCATCAAAGTCAAAACCTGGAGAATACGGGCCACGACTAAAGTTTCTTTGAGAAGATCCTTTATGTTCAGGTGAAGATCTATATGGGCCATTGTAAGATCTTAAAAATATTAATATATAGTTTAAAGGCAATAGATTCAATAAATTAAACAATAAAAGTTAGCTTTCAATACACACTTTGAAAGACCTTCACAATTATTAACAAGAGTTTTGATGGCAACTGCTAATTGTTGAATAATTTCTTTTTCCGTTTTCCCTTCTCTATTATAAGAAGGTAATTGAATTTGTTTCACATAGCAAGGTAGGATGGCTTCCAAAATTATCTGTAAAATATAAAAAAATTAATCTATATTTATCAGTTAAATATTCTATCATACTTACCAACATTTGATATCCTCTAACACTTTCAGCTGAATATGAAACAACCATTACACATAAACTTATACAATCCAATACTGTGACCATTTCATTTTCATCGTGATAACAAAAATCAATTGCTTTTAAAGGCTTTTCTTCTTTCACCAATTCAGCAATATTTAGAGGATCAGGTGACGGAGTTTCTAAGCTTAGAAGCAAATTAAAAAGACAGCTGGATTGTACCTATAAATAAGAAATATATATTTATGAATTCAATCTTTGAAAAGCTTTCAAATACCATACCTTGTGTGCGTCTCCATAAGAACCTTCTTCGTCAGTATCTAAAATAGCTGATACAGATCCAAACATTTGTAAAATAAATGGTTTTCTATTCATCAAATAGAACTGCTTTACGGCATATTCAATAGTAGTTGTTACTAATTTATTTGTTTGATGATTTGAATATATTTGAAGTAAAGTGGGCATAATTAATAAATATCTAAAATAAGCCATTCCAATTAAATTAATTCTAATTTTAAAATAATAAATATTTCTCACCCATTAGTAGAGAATATATTTTTAAAATTAAATGCAGCATTAATGTATGTCGCCATGACATAACGTAAAATGCATGAATCCTCACTATGTAAAATAACAGCTCCGTTCAAAACATTCAGGAATAAATGGATATCACCTGAATAGGCAAAATTCCCAGCCATTGCCTCAAACATTCTCGCAATCAATCTAACCCACCTGAAATATAAAAATAATATTTACTCAATTCAAATTATATAATAATTTTATACTGTAAAAATATTACATAAATTTATGTAAAACATCTAATCCTAAAAGCTGTTCTCCGAGCTCTCCACCTTCATATAAATCTAAATCACATTCAAGTGCTTTACGGGGAAATGATGGTAACTTCATAAGTTCTTCGTGTAAAAATACAACTCTTTGAACCACCTAAATTTAAAACAAATAACATTTTCATTTAATTAAATTTGCTTTAATTCAATGGGAGCAAACAATATACAAACCATGTCCACGTTTTTCAAAATAGCCCATGTCAAATGAACCTTGCCTGTTTCCAAAAACTTATGTAATAACTCTTGCCGCTGAAGGGCTGATTTTGCAAGGTTTGTCGGCATGTACATGAGTTGCAATTGTGGATATTGAGATCTTTTGAAGAAATACATGTCTCTGACATAACGTAATGGATTATGTATTTGATCTGCAATAATAAAAAGATGAGAATGTGTTTGATAATAAATACAATCAATTTGGGCTTACGAGTCTTGTAATCAATAAGGAAGTATTCTCTCTGTTGATTTTCTTCTATACCGAAAAAGTCAAGTGACTCTCTAAGAATCTGGCAAAACTGTGTATCTTCTTGAACTGGAAATTGCGATGGTATACCACCTTCGTCCCTATCTGAAAATACCAGTCAGATAATATTGCATATAATATATGATGTATATTAATTTGGATATTACCTTGAGGTCCATGAACAACTATTTTCTTTGCAGAGGGTACATTAGCTGTAAGGAGAATTGAAGCATCACATTGTTCTTTTCTCAAGATTTGTTTTAGATCTTTAAACATTATTCCATGAACACTATGAACAACCTAAAAATATTTTTAAAAAAAAGTTTTTTTTTCTGTACTTGCTTATAATTCATTTACTGAATTACCATCCATAATACTGATAATGCAGTTCCAATAAGCATTTGTCCATCTTCATGCGGTGATCTCACATAAAACATAATATATCCTATAATATAATTATACAATGCAAATGCTGCCTGTTGAGGAAGTTTGGGCACAAATCTAATGAGATGTCGGAGAAGTTTAAACATTTGTTCTTGTTTTTCTCTTGTTAGTTTTTCAAGAACATAACGGAGGAACAAAGCAGAGTCTTCTACCAAACAACACCATATAACCTTTATAAACAAATAAAAGATTTTATTTATTATTTTTTAATCGAAATTCTATTAAATATATAACAAACATGTTTTACCTGATAAGCTACTTCATAGACAGCATTTCCATCTTGAGAAACCGCAGCATCATCCAATAAATCAACTATATGAACCACTGCTGAACAAAGACAAGATGGAAAAAGAGAATTTGCAGTTTGGGCATGATGAGAAGTATTTCTTAAACCTTCACCTGCTTCTTCATCTAAGAGAATGTGAATATTTATACTATTTATCTCAGTGTTGTTTGAGAAAATTAATACCTTCTACATGATCATCCTGTGGATGTTCTAAGCTGGGTTCCCATGCCGCTTGTCTTGTGATTGGAATCGTAGTTATTAAGAAACCTTCTCTTTCTGACCTTCTTTTATCTTCTCTCTGTTGTATTGCACGTTTAATCGCTTCTGTTTGTTGTTTCTTTCTTGTCTTTGTTGCCGTAACTAAAGATCTCTAAAGAATCACATTTGAATACCCATAAATTGAATATATTTAATAACAAATCTTACATGTCTTTCTTGATTTAACGTAACTTCCATGTCTTTTGTCTTCACATGTGGACTCCAAGGAGGATCTACAATTGGTAGGGATTCTATTCCAATTTTTGGTGATGGTAATGTAAACTCGATACCGGGAGGTGGAACTTTGAATGTCATCGAAGCTCCTTCTTCCATTCTTGGCCATACTTGATATCTCAACTTCCACAGTACTTGAAACCGTAAGACAGCATTTATCCTGAAAATATTTTTTTATACTATCGATGAAAAATAATTGAAATAAACATAATGTACATACCTAACATTGGGATCGGCATGCTGAAGGTCTTTCAACATGATACCAGATGCATGCTGAGGTGCTTTTACTGCGGCCAAAATGAATAAAGAAGCTGCACTCGCTGCAACTTCTTGACAACTATCTAAAAGTAATATCCAAGCACCACTTAAAGCACCGGCGAAATGTTCTTCAGTCATCACCATTGCACCTTTGACTAAAATGGCAATAGGAGAATGAAAGGCATTTCTCACCTAAAACAAAAATATCATGTAATTTAAAAATAAATTAATTTTTGATTCACTCTAATGAATTTTTTACTTACTTGCATTTTGATATAGTTTAACATGGGTGATGTTGGAGGCACATCTTTTGAG
Organism: Agraylea sexmaculata; assembly: GCA_022606485.1. NCBI lineage: Eukaryota > Metazoa > Arthropoda > Insecta > Trichoptera > Hydroptilidae > Agraylea > Agraylea sexmaculata. The sequence continues at coordinate 29,722 of JAGTTH010002160.1, forward strand.
GAACTAGAGCCTCCAGAAAAAATATCACTTCTTCCCGGCCCGTCTATTAAATTTCGATCGAGCCTAAAGGTAAAAACACTATTAATATAATATACAATTTATTAAATTAAAACTCCTATGCTTTACCTATCTTTTTTACCCATACTATCTTTTCTTCTAATAGGAGAGGTTTGAGAACTTGTCTGATCTGATACTTTCCTTCCTCTCCTATCTTTTTTCAGCTGCTTACTATCACAATCGAGATCTAAGCTTATATTCTCTGTTTCGATTCCAAACTTTTCACCATACACCTTAAATTTTTATTGATATATTATTAGAAGACATTGAATTAGTTTATATAAAAACATTGTTTACCTTTCTAACTGATTTAATTAGTCTTGAACTAGCTCTCATATTCCTTTTATAACAGTACGGATGGCAAAAGTTTTGATGCGAGCAGTAATAATTCATTGAATTAATCACTTGAACAATTACCTAAAATTAATACATCATTTTAATTTTAATTCATCATGAATTGTGTATAAATTCATTTACCTTGATCCAAGGCAATCCTTTTACGGTGTCATCAGTATCGTTACTGTCTGGACTTTCCGGAGGGTGGTCGTGATCATCACTGAGAACTCCGGGACTCTCTTCACCACCACTACCATCAGCTAAACCTCCTACTAAACCTGCTGCCCCAATAATCGTAGTCCCACCATAGTTTGTACCCCCAGCAGCATCAGAAGTGTCACTTCTATCCGACAGAGAACTGACTTTCCGTCTAGATTGTATTGAATCTGCTCGTTTGACTAAATCTACAAAGCATTACAGAAACATTGTAATATTTCACCCAAATAAATCTGCCTGAGGAAAATAATTCATAATTAAAAAAAAAAACTTACCATCATTATTAAATCACTGTTTTAATAAAAATTATTTACACATAAAAATTTGTTAAAAGCGTGTTTTTGGTCAGTGCAAACATCGAAGGAGAGCTCTACATCAAGCAATCATTCGTCATATGGAATGATTCATTTACGGGCAAAACAAATATAATCAAAAAACTTATAAAATAATAAGCCATATGAAATTACATTTTAATCCTATGTTAAAATAGTTTGATGTGAGGCGGAATCTTCTTATAGAAAGCAATTCACTTAAACATTGCCAATTCGCGATGATCCAATGGTCACCGATGCAAATACTTGCCGCGCCCAATGTTGCTTAACTCCACTCTATTTAATTATAATATCGTATATTTTACCTTTAATGATTCTCAAATACAAAATTATTATTTTATACAGTAGGCAGATTTAAAATTATTTGACTTTGGAATTGAAATACGCTTACGCAATGAGTCGATACCATCAATATGAGAAGGCCGGATAGATGGATGATAATTATCATGATGGCGGACCAAGCAGATGAGTTTGACTGAGGCAACACCAAAGTTTGGGATTCCTAGGCGTGCGTCGCCGTACACCGTAAATACGGTAATTAGTTGCTTTGCTGTACTTTTTAATCGGTTTCTTGATAATTAGTGCCTCGCCCGAGGCTCAGACGAGGCATTAACTAACAAAAAACCGATCATAAGTGTAGCTAAGTAACTCTACTATCGTATTTACGGTGACGTGTGCCCGGGAATCCATTACTTAACTGTCTACTTGGTTCGCCAACTTGATTATTAAATTAACTGAGAATATTTTAAGGGGTAACGCAAATTTAAGCGAAAAAAATAATTACGTATTTAAAGACACAATACACACTATACAGTCACTACTGAGTACTTCACAGAAACAGCTGATTCCAAACTCGATTCCAAAAGCACTATTTTTAATTATTTTTAATTAATGATAAAAATCACTTGTTTTAACCTTATTTTTTTACTATTTGTACATTAACGTTAAAACAATTTTAATATTTTTTTTTTATTTTATTAAATAAGGGAAAACAGTTCTCTGGAATACGACTCGTACTTATTGTAACTACAAAATAGGTATATATTTTACAACACTTAATAACACTGAATAAGATAAAAAATAAGCGAAAATAAAGTGTGTAATAAAAAAAGGTAAATTTAATTAATTCAAATTTTAATCAAATAATAGTATTTGTTGTTTTTACCAGCGTAAAAGCTCAGGGGATAAGAAGCGTGGCTACAAATACTGTGGTCATAGGTTCAAATCCCGTTCAAGTCAAGAATTTTTAAATTGATTTGATCGGGTATTACGAATAATAATAATAAAATACCGATCGATCGTCTCGATCCAGGTTTACTCTGATTTTCTGTATTGTAAGGTAAATACTTATTATTAAGTCGGTGACCTGTGTAACTAGTAATAGTTAAGATCACAGACAGAAAATTAACACTTTGTTGTTAAGAAAGCTCTTCGGGTAGTAAAATAAATATTTCAGCAAACTTTTTAATTGAAAACATATTCTTATTTAAATAATAACTTATGCACCACATTATAAGTTAAAAGATTTACATATTTACTCTGTAAATCTAAGGATACTTTATCATTCATTGTAATTATGGATATAATAATAACTGTATTATTACTCATTCATATATTATGCAAGATATACGAAAGAAACACTTGATTTAATAATTAATTTTATTCTTAAGTGCCGCTCTGTCGGTGACCTGTGTAACTAGTAATAGTTAAGATCACCGACAGACAATTAACACGTTGTTGTATCTAAAAAAACCTTCTCAAAATAAATAAATAATCAAACAAAATGTTTGCAATACATAGAACTGTTATTAAATATGTTTGTTAATTATTAAAATTGTGTACGTAGGCGTAAATATTTCACTAAAGAAAATATTGTAATTATTTATATATAATATATTATATAAAATTACTTAATTACTTAACACGTTGTTGTGTCTAAAATAACCCTCTCAAAAAGACCCTTTCTAAAATAAAAGCTCCTCGGAAAATATATTATTGCCATACCTTAACCACCCCCTTAAAATATTCTCAATTGATTCAAGTACATCCAGTTGAATGGCCTGCTAATATATCAGTGGTATTGAGGGAATGCGTACATTATAATATTAGTCAAATAATTTTAAGTGTGCTTGATTGTTTTGACATATGTGGAGAATGTTCTGCGGTGTGTTTACTCACATTCTTCGACGTCCTTGCCGTCTTTGGTGTTCCTCCTTAGTTTGAGGCTCTTCCTCTTGAAGGAGCCGGTGGGGTGTGGGTGTGCAGGGAGCAGGGGGCCTGTGGGGGGGTGGTGCTGTGGGGGTAGTGCACTACCTTGCTGAGTACCTCGTCGTAATAAGAATGGTCTCCCTGTAGCGGCCACCACTCGTCCTCTACTTGTTGTCGTAGCCGTCGTAGTCACTAATTTCTTTTCACTTTCCGTCACCGGTGTTCCGTCTTCGAGCTTATACAAATATTAATTAATTAATAATCGTAGGTAGGTGATATGGACACAAAAACGAGAGAATTTGCCCGAAACGAAATATACTTCAATAGGTATGATTATTATGTGGTCCAGCCACTGTCTTAATTTTCTAATGCAACCTAACCTAACCTAACCTAACCTAACCAGCGTAATAGCTCAGGGGATAAGAAGCGTGGCTACAAATACTGTGGATTCAAATCCCACTCAAGTCATATGTTTTTAAAATGATTTGATCGGTTATTACGATTACGATGATTTCTTGTATTGTAAGGTAAATAGTGATTATTAAGTCGGTGACCTGTGTAAATAGTAATAGTTAAGATCACCGACAGACAATGAATTAACACGTTGTTGTGTCTAAAAAAACCCTCCCAAAAAAGCTTCATTAGAGGTTCCCTGATAGTTTCTCTTATTTAATTAAAAAAAGCTCATCATATGGCCAATCTATATAGCAACACTGGAATCGCTGTTCAAATGGATCAAGTGGCCAAAAACATGAGTTACCTGTCAAACATTATACTGTAAACATCTCTCTTCATAACTTCAGTTATATTTCACAGTAAAATGGGTAAATGCATTGTTACTACATGTCATATGGACTCAAACATACACTCAAATACATCTAGGCTCACTTTTTACCAAACACTACTTCTTTAATATGTTTCAAATATTATTGCGTTTTAATAATCTTATGCTTTTATCGAATAGGAGAGAAGAGTGCAACAATACGCGTTTACACGAAATTGATACGAATTATTTATATACAATGCGATATCTAGAGCCAGTTTCTTCAAGTCGTGTTAAATCGCATGCTACGTGGCAGGAGATTGTACGAGTGTCATATGCAAATATTCCATTTCTTTAAGGCGTGCCAAAGGTATAGCCGAGCGGTTCCGAGGTGTGTATCGGAAGCATTCAAGAGAACTTGGATACAGGCGACTCTGGAATGGAGGGGATTTAGGTATAACCTGGATTTTGACAGCTTGAGCTAAATCATGGCATGAAACGCATTTGGCGCGTAAATCGTCGAGTAACGCGAGGAAACGACTTGAAGAAACCAGACAAAAGATCACCAATAGACAATTAACACATTGTTGTGTCTAAAAATCCTCTCAAAAAAGCTCCAAGCCGTATTCTCTTATTAAAATAGTTCATCATGTGCCCAATCCAAATGGCAACACTGGAATCGCTGTGGTATGCCTAGAAGACTACTGAGTTAATTGATGAAGTTAGAGGTGAAACTCACCGTGGCATTGCTGCTTCCTTCAGACTCGTTTTCAGGCTCGTGCAGGACGAAGGATATCTTTCTGTCGGCGTCTCCAGCAATGGATTGCAGGCTTTGAGCTGATGCCTGTGAATGACCCATGCTGGAGAGGGCCATGCTCCATCTCCGGTTCGCCTCCCTAATCCAGTATACGGCAGGTGATAAATTACATCTCACTGTCACTTAGGGCTAAGATCATTGCGACATACATGCATCTGCTCTGCTCTCCCATATTACACATCATACTTCACCAGCCACCATATTATATTATAACATTATATTAACACAAGGTTACTTACGTGTCATGCTACTTGCAAGATAATTCAAATGATTAGATATGATTATGAAAAGCCTCAATGAAGAAAGCGTGTGTGAGTGAAGTTTGCTTCATCACAGATGAAGTGTTTCGGTTTCAAGAGTTTCATAAATGTCACATTCAATGTTAGTCTAGTCCCCATGCAGAGAACATCAAGTTGGATTATAATCATAGCTTCGATTAAGTGCCTTAAAGCGCTGGACACTGCACAGGTTATCTTTATATATATATATATATATATATATATATATATATATATATATATATATATATATATATATATATATATATATATATATATATATATATATATATATATATATATATATATATATATATATATATATATATATATTAGTAAACTGTATCACTAATGAGAGAAATTATAATGTTGAATGTGGCCGAATACTGGGTGGATGGACGTATTAAAAAAAATATTAATTTTATTACATTGATACAATAATACAATTTACTAATTAAATAAAAATACAACCCGCGCAGTGTCCAATGCTCCAAGGTACTTCATTGCACCCATTAAAGTAATGGATTCCCAGGCATACGTCACCGTAATTACGATAGAGTTACTTAGCTACAATTATGATCGATTTTTTGTTAGTTAATGGCTCGTCTGAGCCTCGGTCGAGGCACTAATTAACAAAAAACCGATCAAAAGTACAGCAAAGCAACTCTATTACCGTCTTTAGGGTGTACGTTTACGGCGACGCACGCCTAGGAATCACAAGCTTTAGCCGAGCTCTGATTATAATATGTATATATTGAGGAGTTTACGTAATATCGTCGGCTTTCTTTGCAGACTGCGTAAGTCCATTTTGTCAAAATTTACAGGAAAGACGCACACTTAATTATTTTTTTATGAAACCTATATAAAATGGAGTTACGTTTATTTATTGCGTTCAAATGGGTGCATGGAGATATGAATTATGATATTTGCTAAACAACAATTTAATTTATAACCATTTACGTATTAAAAAATCCCGCTAGATAAATATTTCTTGGAGTTACGCAGTCTGCAAAGATGGCCGAGGATATTTAACAGGCAAAACACAAAAGCTTTACACATTGTGGATGCAATTGAGTCTGGAATTAATGTGAGTCAGGTAATTATATTGTTGTGTCATGTTGAAATTGTGTAATTGACCTTAAGTACTAAATAAATCCTCTCCTTCAAATATTTAATTCCAGACTATTATAACAGTCACAGTATAGTCTTTTATACATTGACAAGATGCCTTTTATGTAAACAAATTCAGCAGTTTTCGAGGGGAATTAACTGCTGAAGCGTAAGTACATTCATACTGGAGAGACATCAAACATATAAACATCTATGGCTCCCTATATGCACCAACGACCTGTATATTCGCTCCCAAGGAGCTGGTCTCTCCTTCACGGATGCTCTGGAGCTGATCTTTGGCAGGTTTTGGTAGGTCTCTCTCAGGAAGGCTGTGATCTCCAGGAGAAGCATACAGGACACCAGCCTCAAAGCAATGGGACACTCAGATCCTATGGGACCGCTTGGCAAATATACACTAGCTGAAATTGTATAATTAAATCAAAATACTATTAACACACATAACCTACAATCACCACCTTCATCTAAGAAATCTTCCTCTTCATCTTGTTTGAGCAGTTCTTTCTGTTTATCCGGATCCGTCATCATATTGACAACTTGTTGTACATGTTGACGATCTTCTTGCATCATTTCTTCGAGACGTCCGGCTATTGCCTATATTTATACACATTTAAAAAAATCCTAAATTGAGTTAATATCCACTAGAGATTTAGCCGGATATAGAAAAACTAGGGTAATTTTAATTGAAATTTTCAATTTGTTAATGTTTTTTGTGTTCTGCTTGGTTATTTAATAGGACGTTTATCTTTGAGTTTTGATTCGATTTTTGCTTTAAAGTGTTTTTTTTATCGATTAGAAGAAATTTTTGATTTTAAAAATGAAGTATGAAAATGTGGAATTGTTATGCATAATCAAATTAAATACATCTAAAAATATTTTGAAATTATTTAATATTTTAATGCTCTGATTTGTTTTTAATACGAAGATAATAAGTTGTTTGTTTTACGGACACCAACGAATTTGCGACTAACTGCTGTACCAGATGTCATATATATTAAGGACTATTTTCGCATATCTTCAATAATCAACAAATATAAATGCAGTCTCACTACCAAATATTCTATTCTATTTTGAATATATGGCTCAGTTCCATAAAGACTGAAGAGCACACAGAATTTTAATTCTTGTACCCTGATATATTAAGGACTATTTTTCTGTCTATAGCGACTCTGTATATATTATATTTTAAATATATATATATATACTCTAAGGATGGTTGAAAGATTGACCCGTACAGAAATACAGACATATAACATACACACAGTTAGACAATTATATATATAAAATGGCCGGTTTCTTCATATAGCTCTAAACTAAAGCCGATCATACCCGATGTTTGTATTGCAGGCATTCATGTGAACTTGCATACAGGCGACTTGAGCCGAAGCGACGAGTTCGACACGAAACTAGAATGGAGGGGGAAATATAGCACGAGCTCGAGATTTAGCTATATGATTTCAAGTCAAGATTTGACAGTTCGTAACACGAGCTAAGGACCGGTTTCCTCAACGTGAATTAAATCACGAACGAGAGTCACTCGGCGATTTACGCGCAAAAACTGTCAAATCTTAGCTCGGCGATATCGGCGTGCTATAACTAAAAGCTAATGTCCCCTCCATTCCATTCTATTCGTATACGCACTACACGCATATACTCTCATTACACTATTATATTGAGTACGGCCGACACTTAGAATTAAATAATTTGACAAACGTGTAAAAAGAAACATAAATTCAAAGATTCATCTGGTTTTTCAATTGGCTAAATGGCTTAATATTTATCGTAAGTTATATCCAGACCTTTTTTCCAGACCAGATTTCCTTTACTGCATTATAATTGTATTATTTTTTCAACTCTCCGATATTTACACAAAACATTATATGATAAACATCTACAATTATCATATATCAAATATTATATTCATGGGACAAATTATAAAGTTGAATGCAAATTTTAAAAAAAATGTTCTGCAAATATCCGAAAATTAAAAAAAATATATTAAATTTTACCGAATAATAATTTTTTAACTATATCCAAAGCATCTCTAATATCAACCTACCTCTCCCCATTGATAGAACATTTTCCCAGCTGCTCTCAGTCTTCTGATCCCAGGATGTGAAGACACTGAAATTATGAAAAAAATTCAATATAAAATACAAAAAAAAATTTTTTTTTATTACCTCTTCCTGGTATTGGAACTGATGGTCGAATATTTGGCATATCAATTTTCATCCATTGTGGCCATTGGCCTTTATTACAACTGTGTACTAAATGTGCACATTCTAATAATATACAAGCTCGAGATACCACAGGAGTGAATGGCTGGAAATATATATTTAAATAAAAATAAAGGGCACACAAGATAAATAGTATAAAATATACCAAGTCTAGAAGTGCAGCCATAAGATGTGAATCGGGTATTGAGCCTGGTTGACATGTTTCTAATAAAAATGAAAATCTCAACATTCCACTATAAATAGGTTCCAATGGTACAAGTCTCCTTTCTTTTAAAACGACCACTTCTGATTCTCTCGTACTATCACCCATATCAAAAGAATTCCTCCTGCTCATATCTTGAATTAAACATTAATTAAAATCAAGTATGTGTTCATTTATATTAAGTGTATGTACAATTTCCTGGTGTTTCTTCAAAGCTTCCGTCTCTCTTTTTACCGAGCTTTCTAAGTCCCAATCTCAATCTATTCTCAACCCGTTTTCTAGCACTTCGGAATGTTTTACCAGCTCTCGAAGTGCTTCCCCTAGGACCTCCCAACCCTCCCAGGGGCATCATGGAAGCCTGTCTCATCAAATGAGGGGGTGCTTCCCCAGGAGGCGAATCTGAATCACCATAAGACGATGAACTTGAACCGTAAGGCTTTCGAAACCATTTAACTGTAAAACAACACATGCATTACATATAAATCTATCAATTCAACAATACCAACTTACCAATTCCACCGAATTTCTTTTTGGAAGCTGTGGATTTATTGGATGTCGTGGATTCTCCCATGGCGCAAATTGTTCTTTCACTTTGTCTCGGTGTCAAAGTATGCGGATAAGGATGTTTCCTTCGCAAATTACTCAATGGACTTTGACTTGTTTTACTACTATCATCGCATATCTCAGTTTCCAAAAGGCTCTGAAAAAAAAACATTTTTTTAAATAATAGCTCAAGGGTTAAGAGGCGTGGCTACAGATACTGTGGTCATGAGTTCAAATCCCGCTTAAGTCAATAAAAAATATTATTATTACCAAACCTCTGCCAAGAGAGTCTATTATACAACTTTATTATTTAGTAAATTTTATTATTCTATTTGAATTTTCAGATATTAACAGAACAACCTTATAACAAAATAATATCAATAAAATAAAATAAAAATTTATATAAGAATTGATGTATACTAACTTGTGTAAATATAAGCGAATTTTAATAAAATAATACAATAACCAAATAATAAAGCGATATTATAAAATAAATCGTTCCAGGACTCGAATATGTTAAAGCATTTCATTAAGCTTGAGTTGCTTTCCTGTACTTTTGATCTGTTTTTTGTAAATTAGTGCCTCGCCCGAGGCTCGGACGAGGCAAAAACTAACAAAAAACCGATCATAAGAATAGCTTAGTAACTCTAATATCGTATTTACGGTAACGTACGCCCGGGATTCTATTACTTGACACCCACTTGTACTTGGGAGATCTGGAATAATATTGATAAAATCCCGCTCGATCGACTTGATTCAGATTTACTTTGATTTCCTGGATTGTGGGGTAAATACTGAGGCAATTATTAAGACAGAGCCGCTCTGTCAGTGACCTGTGTAACTAGTAATAAATTTCAATACTAACAGCGCAGGTGGAAGACGTACTCTTCTTCTTGAAAACAGACTTCCTAGTAATTCTCTCATCCATAATAAAGCTACCTTCTGGCCCTGTATCTGATTCCCTCTCCTCTATATCCGAATGATGGATGTGCCTTCAAAAAAAATAATATTTAAAATATGTATTAGAATATGGAGAATGAAATAACAACCTTATAACTCTCGTAGTTTGCAGATTTGGCTCTGTTTTAGTTTGAAAATTGGCTGAATCCATCAGACCACTGAGGGCCACTACTCTGAACACACCACCATGGGCTTCTTTCACATAAGTTATTAAATGACGAATGTCTCTCGAAATCACCTTAAATAAAAACACATTTCAATACCTTGCAGATATCAATACTGCAATAAATTGAATCAATACAATATCCTCTTGTATCTTGGGATCTTTAGACTCGTGAACCAATCTAGTTACGAGTATTTTGAACATGTATTCGACAATTTGTCCTTCCGCGCTCAATCCTCCTGTGGATCCCAAACCAGCGCCAAAATTACTGGAATATCCGTGAGATGAATCTGGGGATTTGTAGGTTGTACGTTTTTGATCTGTCATCGATAGTTAGCGTTTAGCCAGAATATTAAATATGTGGTATTTGTATGTAATTAGGAGGCATACTTAAAGGGGACAGAAGAGTGCTGGGATCGACGCAAAATCCCAAATAGGCATGTAAGAAAGGCATCAATCTAAACAAGGGTCTGTAGGCTGCAATTGCACTTAAAAGCCTTGCTGCTGCCATTGGAGCCGCCCTTCGAGCCCTTCCCAAGAGACATCTTGCTTGAACCCTCAAACATTCAGCTGGAGGACCTCTGGCTGCTGCTCCACACCCTTGGCTACAACCCAATTGCTTAATAACTCTAAAATCCACCAAAAATTATTATTTAAAATATCCATCATAATTATATGTTTATAACAACCTCATGATTATATTCAAAATTAAATAATGCGGGCAGGTTGATGAATCTTGTGATTTGTTATCTTTTCTCTGTTCTGACTTCTCAGGGATGGGTGAATCTTGACTCTGTCCCATCACTAATCCGGGTTCTTTTTGCTAAAATATTTTCATTTATTTAATTGAATATAAATGATTATTTTAAGGTGGTAGCGTATAATGAGCGAAGAAAAAATTTAACAAATTTTTTCTTGATTAAAAATATTAATTACGCATTTAACACACGTGAAAGTCATTACTGGGTACTTCACGAAACTACTTCTACTTCTACTTCAAAAGCACTATTTATATTTTAAATTCTTAATTAATAATATTTAAATATATATATATATTTATTATTTTTTCACGTATTCTTGATTCTTTGTGCGATACCCTACCATCCCCTTAAATATTATCAGTTAATTTAAGTCCATCCTGTATATTAATATATATGTAAATGAATAGAGAAATTATATAAAATAAAGTTAAGTGTAGAAGATTATCATTTATATGTATCCATATAAGTAATATATGTCGCTCCTACACAAGCCCTGTGGGTGGCAGAATAGGTGGAAAAGAGATCACCCAGGTGCGCAAATTCGTTGCCAAGTTGTTGCAACCTATTCAAAGGAGAATGGGTGAGGAATACTGTCGATAGAATGGGAAAAATATACATAAAAAATAAATAAAGCGTGTTATATTTAGTCTATTCGATTGTAGCTTTAATTTAAATCATGTGATTTCACTACACTTGGAAATTTTAATATATTTTTTAAATGTACATATATTGCAAACCAATAATTTATCTGTGGAACGTTTGTGGGGATCAAAATAAAAAGCTACCAAATCCAGTTTTCATTAGATTCTCTTAAACCTCTTTTGTACCATTTGATCATAAAATATAGTAGGTATTCATAGTAAATTATCCTCTGTTTTATTACATAAAATATATGTGCGTTTTTCTGCTTTTACGCAATTCGAAGTTTATTAATATATTTTTTTACAATCAGAGTTTTTATGGAAGCGCCCAAAATTTGATCGTACATAATGAATTCCCATCACTTTTTAACACAAAAAAATAACAATACTGGAGTTATCGCGTTTGCGGATTAAGCCGTGGATATGCACCTCTTCCGTAATATATTTATAATAAAATACCTTCAGGTCGAATCCTCCTAAATCATCTGCTTCATTGGGATCCTTGACTGGACTATCTGAATGTCCTTTAGAATGACAACGACCCAACTTGAGGACTCCAATATCTAGAAGGACTTCAACCAGATTCAACATGACTTCAATGACTCTCACAGTCCAACATAAATTATCACGCATCGCAGTAAAATGAACGGCCTTCAGCACGACCATGAAATCGATATCTCCTTCTTTAGTAATATAACAAACAGCCCCTGGAGCCTCCTGTAGCTCGTCAGTGATGTAAGTGATATTAGAGTCAGTCTGGGATCTTGTCAAACTGGGTTTCCTTTTGGGAGTAATATGGGGTCCTTGCATACTAACAGAGTCCATTTGAGACTCGATCGATCCCTGCATTGAAATCAACCAATATTTATTTAATCCAAGCTATATTCAATAATAAACTCACTTGTCTCGTCTTGATGTAGTCTGGTGAAGGTATCGGAGTGTGTTCAGTCACAGTAATAATTGGGTTTTGTATTGCAGGAGGATGACTGTGTTGTACTTCGAATGGTTTTCTCCTTTCTGTTCTTATTTCACCTATATAACTGAAGAAGAACACCTCTATTTAATAATTTGATCTATTGTAAATATTAACTCAAAGTCAGTATTTAGAACGTAAAAAGCTACAGGCCGTTCATGCTGAGGAAATATATTTTTAATAAATATAAAATAAAATCTACCACAATGCTCGACTACAGTATTAGAATACTTAACTCATAATTAGAAAAAACTTTTTATTTATTTAAATCGATGGTTAATTCATTAAAGAGCTCATTCAAAGATTTCGTTTTCATGGGATTTTTTAATTCAAATTTTAATATATTTTAATAAAAATGATACAGAACAGAATATAAATCCTGTCCTCAAATTAATAAATTTATTTAATATGATTATTACTTATACATGTACCCAAAACAGTTATGTCTTTATAAGCTGTAATTATATCAAATAAAATAATTAATTTATTTGTAAGGCAGGGTTAACAAACGATTATTGCACTTCCACCCCCTGTATATGGTTATATTAAAACTTATAATAATATAGGGATAAAAACCAAGAAACATAATTATAAAGAAATCCCCAGATACAAATGTAATTAAAAATAACACAAATTATTGTTTATTTTTATAATTCAGTATAAAAGAGAGAAGAAAACTGAAATTAAAATTATACACGAAGCATCCCTAATAAAATAGCCGAGCATTGATAATTTTAATCAGCATTGTATTATTTTCCAACTTATTATGTTCATTATAAAATGCGAAGCTTATAATAAATAGCTGTTAATATGTGGTTTAATTTGGTCTCGAAAATAATATACATAATCATCATTCGTAATCATACATATTTTGTAAAAGCGGCAAAGCAAACTCGTCTTGGTTTCAATATTTTCATATACGAAATCCACTATTAGTGTATTATTATTACAAAGCTCTACGATTGGTTTGCAATAAATAATCTACAATTTTGAAATATTATAATATTTTTATGCGGACATGTACTTCCTTTTGTGTGTGTTTTTTTTAACTTACCCACTTGCGGCCAGCTCGTCTATCAAACAGCTGGATGTGTAAAAGAAAGAAGAATTTGATGGAAATAGAGAAATAGAAGGAGAATAGTTTTCATATTAATTAAATCATTCGACTATTCTATATAAATCCACTTAAAAACCTACACATTGGTATTTTAGAGAAACTGGTGTATATTATATAAAATAACACTAGCATGCCAATATATTAGAACTATGTGTAAATGTAAATTTGTGTCACATTCATTATTGAGTTGGGTTTCTTTGTCTATGTATTTTTATAAGATTTGGAGTAGTACGATACCATCGATATATTAGCAGGCCATACAACTGGATGTTTAAATACCAATATATAGGACCAAACATATGAATTTGTCAGAGGCAACACGAATTATATACTTGGTCCACCATATTTATATATCCAGTTGTATGGCCTAGGAGTATCGCTTTCCAAATTTATAAATTCTTATTCTTCTGTCAATACGTATAATATGTACTTAAATTTAAACATACGTGCATCTTTCAAATAGTTCAAGTATTATATTTATTTATTAGACTGGCAATTAAATTAAAGGATTTCTAATAAGAGATAACATATTATGAAGAGAGATATAAATATTGTGACGATGAATAAGTTGGTTAAAGGTTTACTTTTAATAGAAGGATAACTCTCTTTGTAACAATACGCTTTTTAAAAATCAGCTAAATTATTATAACCCTGAAAAATCCAGAAAATCCTCGACCCTATCGACGATTAAAAGGCTATTTGACTTAAGCGGCATCATAATAAATTTAGACTGTATACATATTTTTATAGATTAAACATAAACAATAAAAAAAGCAAACCTCCTTAAAGATTGTTTTTATCACATTCATAAACAATAAAAATAATAATGAATTTTATCGAAAAAAATCGATTTTCGCCTCACCTGTAAAATTCATATAATGGCGCTTCAGCTTAATTTTTATTGTGAATGAAATCTCTAGATCTAAAGTTTTTTTTTTCAAAATAAAAATATCTCATCATGATTTAGAGCCAAATATAAGAATAAATTACGTTTAAAATGACTAATAATAGTCAGTGTAGTGTTCACTTCTAGCATTAATCCAAAAAAAAAACATACAGGTGATACAAAACAACTGATTCAAGCTAAAAGACGCAGACTTAAAAGTACACAATTTAAAAATCACAATTAATTTTTGTTATATAAGATTTTTAACATTTTTATAAAATGCAATTATGTATACGAATTTGATGATATTTGCATTGGAAATTCCCACTATATGGCGTTAAAATCTATTAGTTTAGAGTTACGCAGACTGCAAAGAAAGCCGCCGATATAGTTTATCTACTCTTTTTTTATTTATTTTCTTATCAATGTTAAAAGTTAACCCAACACTACTACGTATAATCTTTGCTAAGTTTTAGAGTGACCGATTTGATAATATCTATATATAATTCTGTCGTTCAGGGGAAATAATGACTACTACGAAAAAGAGATCATTATTTTCTGTATTGAGTTGTCTATGAAGTTTATCTGAATATATGATCTCACCTTAGACTTGGCATGCTTTTCCCCTTAACAAGATTGGAAGGCATCATTATCTTGCTGTGGACTGGCCTCGGTGATAAAGGGGTGAAGTTGTGGCCAAGGGCTGAACTTGGTCTATCCCCATCACCAGTATCTAAACTACGATGATATTCCTGAAAAAAAAAACCAATTAAATTAACCTTCATTATTACATTGAATTCAAGTAACTCACCAATTGCTCATAAGGCGCAACTTTTACATCCTCGTGTCCGATCTTCTCCAAGGCTTTCTCTGATTTGGACATCAATTTAGTCTCCACGAAAGCCTTCAAGTCAGCCATTTTCATCCTCCTCTTGACTTTCTCGCTGGCCCTCCTTGTCATATTCACCGGTACTTCTGTCTCGGGAGGCTTTGTCACCTGGTTTTGAAAGGGATTTTCAGTAATGGGAGACACATCCTTCAGTTCTGGAACCTCCATGAAGTTCTTAAGAGATTCCCGCTTCTTGGACTCGGGACTTTCATATAAGGAAATCTCTATTTTTGGAATGGGCAACGAATTACATCTCTTTCTTGGTTGACTTTGGCTCGACACATCATCGCTAATATCTCGCAATCTGTTAATAATATTTTTTTGTAAAGCATTATATATACACAAAATCTTAAAAATAAGATTTTATATTAAACTACATAAGGTTATTACCAGAGTCCCCAGAATATGGCATTTATTTTTATGAAAAGTAGCTCTAAAAAGTGGCAAAATGGCATTTTAAATGTAAAAAATAGCATTTGTTGTGGCAAAATATTATAAATCAACCACTTATAAATTGATTTCGTTATTCAAACCTCAATACTTGCTAAAGAAAAACATTTTGTATTAAATTAATGATATTGTTTACAAACTAAAATAAAATTAAATGAACACCAATGTTATGGAATAAAAATGTGTACTCTAAAAGAAATCCGATAAAATATAGTATTTAAAGGGGTGTAGTTTGGTATATAACAAATACTAAAAAAAATATCATTCACTTATTTTTTAATTTCACATTTTGGGTCACATTCGGGGTGATATTTTTTCAAATAGAAATCAGTAAAAAATATTTCTGAAAGTTTATCCTAAATACATTATGCATAAAAAACACTAAATTTCGTTGAAAAAGAGTCCAAATCTAGTTGAAAAGAGTATAAATGTAGCTTTTAATATGGCATTTTTTGCCAAAATGGACGAAAAGTAGCTTTTATTACAAAATATGCAAAAATAGCATTATAAGATAGCGAAATGGCACTTGGCGGACCTCATTTTGAAAAGGAGACAGACAATTGATGTAAATTAAAATTAAACATTGTTAAAAAAATGCGTGAAGATCTAAGATAAACTAAATAAGATTCTCATATTGGACTTTCAGGTTTAAGATAAATTATGTTTATTAATATTTGTCACAATAACTTACAGGTTTTTTTTTATATAAAAGCAGGTTTAAATGAGGCTATTAGCGAAAAAGTGGTGTAACCCCAGACTACTTTTAATGTGATAATGATTGTTTTTTAGCCTTGTTTCTTTTGTTAACATTGTTTTGATTGTTTTTAATTAACTTTATAAAAATAGCTTCTAAATCTATAATATTTGTCTATTATATCTTACACCAGAACCATAACCAACTTAAATTTTGGGTTACACCACTTTTGCTCACTAATACTCAATTAATACAGTCTTCGGATATTTGTTCGAAAATCTTATTTTTACCCCATTCTCAGTAAAACCAGTAGCTTAGAATTAAATTTAAAAATGTTGCAAGGCAATATTATTTTTATTTATTTTTATATGCATATCAAGACCGAGCGTAGCGCTTCGACTACGACCCACAATTTCCCGCAAACCCTCACCGATTGAATGCAAAATAATTATTTTCTAATGTTTCATAATGTTGTGAGTAAGTATGATGATTTTATTTGTTATTCTGAACAATAAAAGGGTGTCTTTATGACCTGATTTATGATAAGTATACATTAATGGAGCGGGCCGGCTTTCAAATGGGTCGAGGAACTAAGTCACGGTCAGGTGTGATGCGTTCATCAACTTGTGCCAATACCGACATACCTTGCCACATCACTTTCAATACGATTAAAAAGTATTCTACACATTTTAATGATACATAAATAACTCCAATAATAAGTAACCTAAATAACGTGAATACACTTTGTAACGGGAATGATTCATCTTTCATGTCTACGATCAACTACGCATATTAAGTTAATAAAATTCTGACTATGTCGTTATTTGAAGGGCTCAGAATCAAAAGCTGCCAAATTTTATTTGAATTGGATAAAAGCACACAAAATTTAAGCCAATTAGATGAACTTACCCTATTCCGATATTCAAATAATACAACTCAGTTATAAATAAACAATATTTGAAAGAAAATGCCATATTTATCAAATACTATCTCAAGTTTTAAGAGTTTTTTTATTCATAAATTTGTGGTATATTTAAAAAAAATGCTTATGAGATTTTCAACAGTTTTACGCATTTTTTGTATTTAATTCATAATAAATAAAGGGTTTATATACGACTAAAATATATACTTAAATCAATATAAAAATTTAATGAAAAAAAAAATATTTAAAAATGCTACAATCAATTTTCTTTCTCATGTTTTTATGTCAAGATTGCTTACGAAAGGTCGTGATTAGTCACAGATTATTTATTTATTTGTACGCATCCTGAAAGTTTTTTTTTTACAAATTTTTGTTTTTTTTAGCACAACAGCGTGTTCAATCTTTTTTTCAATTTTCACCGATCGGTGTTCTTATTAATATTACTAGCTTTGAATTAATAATCGCCTCAGTGTTTATACTATAATCCAATAAATCAGAGTAAACCTAGATCCAGACGATCTATCGGTATTAATATTATTCCCGATTTCCCAGTAGTAATAATCGATCAAATCATTTTTTTTTAATTGAGAAGGATTTTAACCCATGATCACAGTATTTGTAGCCACTTTATCTATCCTGAGCTAATAAGCTAGTAATATTATATTACGATAATATCAATTATGGTATACATTTACATACCAAACGCAATATGAAGCGTTGTAGCACGCTATAATAATTAATAAATATTAATTGTACCTGTTATAAATATAGTGCAATGCCCAATAGACTCCTTCTTCCTGCCATTGACTGACGAAAAGGCATCTCAATACTGCAACATCCAGAAAAGTTGCTGCCAAAACATCTCCACCTTTAGAACCACTTGTATGAGGAGATCTCACACAACTTTCCACAGAATCCTTGTCTGACGAACTGTGTAATTCAAACAATTTAATATGATATTAAATTATCAATTTTATTGAAAGCTACCTTAGTTTTTGTACGTGGGGAGGAACTTTCGTAGTATTCTGCTGATGTCCATGATGAGTAGTCGAAGATCTTTGAGGACATTGCTGAAGGAGACTGGCATCTGCTGTATATACTGAAGGATCCCGAAGTAATCCTGTAGAACTTGTAGAATGTATGGCGGGAAGTCTGAATATTACCTGAAAATATAATTCAATTAGTTTTATTACGATTTGTTAACATTTTGTCATACTTACAACGTGTTCTTCTTCAGTACTGGAGCTTTCTTCGGGAATCGTTTCAGGAAATACTGTATCCTTTGGTGAAGACACCCATGCCTTAAATAAATATAATTAATTTTAATCAATTTTAAATATAGTTCAAACAATGACATGTTTCACTGCAAATAAAAAATGTTTTTTTATTCTATCATTATATTTTATTTGTCAAAACTGACAAGAAATCAAATCAGGTTGATTTTTTGTTCTAGGAGCATTATTATTTCATTTTATTTAACAGTAATCAAACCACATCATTTATTTTTTTAGGATTAGTCTTTGTAGATTGTATATTAAAATAATATAAAATATATAAAATTGGTAAATTGTATTATTCTATTTAAATTCTCTAATATTTACACATTAATTATGTACATATTTTTTTATACTGGATAATAATCCTGTGTAGATGAGTAAATTTGAAAGATAATAATTTTATTTCATTAATATTATTATATTCCTGATATTGATAATATCCGGGAATTTAAATAGAATAATACAATATAACGATTTAATAAAAATGTAAGCCGCCCAGTGTTCCAAGGCATTGCACCCACTTAAACTAACTTTGATTATAATATATTTAAAAAAATCTAATATAATAAAGGCACAATAATAATAAATACGTTTTGATAAAACTAAATTCCAATTTTGGATAACCTAGGAAAATATATTAATTGGCAACGAATTTGCGCACCTGGGTGAACTCTTTTCAACAAATTCTGCCACCTATTATTTAGGAGTGAGCTTATATAACACAGTAACACAGTAATTACTTTTTAATTTTATTTTATATTACAATATTATAATAAATTTTTGAACACTTTTCATTTTTGTTTTAAACCTTTTTTTATGTTTGTCTTGTCTGTTAAAACAAAAAGGTTTTATGAGCGTTTATATGCAAATGAATTTTTTTTCATTTTCGATCAATATATTCATTTGTTTATTTTCATATATTTTTTACACTATGATGGCGACGTAGAATTTAATTAAATTTACCTCTTCTTCGGGAACATTGACAACTTTTTGTGTTTGATGATCAGAATACGACATGCTCATTGTTTGACTTGGCGGACTTTCCGGATTTCCAAATTCATCCCTGGAGGCTTTCCCTATTAAAGATAATTTTAAATTAGTATTAAATTAATTGCGTTTATTATATTATTTATAATCCTACTTCCTAAGAAGACATCCGAAGGTGCTTTATGTCCTGCAGTTGGGCCAAGAGGCTTTGGCCTTGGCTTACATGGAGAATTAAAACAGGCAGCTTCTGGCCTTCGAAATTCCCACAAAGCATGCCATATTTTAAGACCATTCTCCAAACGAAAATTTTGAAAATCTGACTCTTTCAGGTGTTGCGCAATCGGTGCGAACAGGTAGACAAAAAGCTGAAATATTTTTAACAATTTAATATTTAAAATAAATACTATATAACAGTATATTACCGTAATTGTGGGGATGGAGAAAAGATAGTAGAAAGGATTAGAATGAAGAATCCCCTTTTCATAATCGGCTTCAGCACATTCTTCAGCTGCATCCAAAATAATCCAATGAAGTGTGTACAGAAGTTTGGTTTCCACTGCGCCAAGACTTTGCAAGTCCTTTACCCTATAAATATATATTTTTGTTATAAAGTAACCTTTGATAATATCCCTACGTTTATAAATTAATAAAATAACTCGCTATAGATTCGACGCTCTTATCCAAAATAATAGTTTTATTCCAACTTTTAAAGGGCATTTCGTTTCGCTCGTTGGCGTTGTTTGTAGCGATATTTAACGGCCAACACAGTCGTTAAGTTTTATGAAAGAAAAGCTCACAATGTTAACAAAGAATATTATTTTTTATTAAGAAATGCATTCAGTTCCATTCCCTATAAAAAATCCATTTTATTGGACTTACAAGATATATGGTGTACGTAAAGGTGAAAATCCATTACTGGCGCACCTATTCCTCGGCTTATTGCATAAACAACTTCACACATGTTTATTTTTATTAACCCTTATGTGTCGCCCTGTGTATCAATTTTTCAAATAATTTATTAATTTTCTGGAGCATCAATGTCAGAATGTAACTTACACATTTATTTCATTCAATTGGTTAAACTACAAGAAAAAAACAAAACGTATAAAAACCTTCTAAAAATCAGAGCGTATATTAAATAAATAAATTTGTTTACACATACAAAAATTACAGTTTCACAGATCATTGACAAGGCGACTCTAATCGACTTTAGTATAATAATCGCATTACAATCCAGGAAATCAGATTAAATCTGGATTGATGGAATTATTGTTTTTTTTAAATATTGTATTTGAAGCCTTATCCTTGAGCTATATATTATGCTGGTTAAATTTCACAGTTGTCTTGTTCTCATTTAACCCTTTCGTGTCCAAATAATTTATATCGGATTTTGTAACTTTTTCTTTTAAATTCTTATATATCAATATATATTATAGTACATATAAGCAAAAAATATTTTTTGTTTAATTTGTTTTTTTATGTAAATAAAACTGGGATCTGTACTTCTCACTGCTCTTTACCAGCCATATATGACATAAAATAAAAATAAAATATATTACACATATACTTGGTTCGTTAGTCAAACCACAATTATTAGACATCAAATTAGTAATTTTTAGACATCAGTCTGGGTTTAGTAAAATCCCAAATTTTAGACATTTTCAAATAAATAATCGTGGTTTATAGGAAACAATTTATGAAATACGACTTACTTTCAAAATGAAACACTATCAACACGTGTTTATATATTAATGTGTAATAGAATGTTTCTAGAACTAAAATCAACAAACTTCAAATTGTCCAAAACAAGTGTCTTAAGATGGCCTTAGATCTTGAAACTGGCACATTTCTTAAAGAAGTCCACGAGGACATTAAGTTAAAAATGATCAAAGCAAATATCGCAGATTTGAGTAAAAAACATTACACTAAAATGACTAAATTCCCGACTAACCCAATCATAAGACATGTTAATAAAACCAAATATGCCTCGAGGAAACCTAAGTTCATTTTACCAATGGACATCCAAAAATGATATTATTTTTAAAAATAAAATTAAATTTCTAATAATCCACTCAATTTAAATTTGGTTTTCCCCAAACAAATTGTTATTTAGTTTTTAAGCACTATATTTTGTAATTGTTTTGTTAATATATCTTTTATTTTTGTTATAATTTATTAATCTTTATATTGTAAGTGGGTTTTTAAGCTTAAGTTTAAGTTAAGTTTAAGTAAGTAAGTGTAAATGGTTTCCCAGGCCACCACACAGCAATGAGTACTTAAGATCTAGTTTGCTAAGCTAGATCTACCAAGTGACTCCGGTGCCGTGAATCGAACCCGGGAGTCTTCACTCACGAATCCGTTACACAAGCCACTGGGCCACAAGGCGGCTCTAAAAAAATAAATATATTTACTCACTAAAAACCACAATCTTTAAAGGTTTTAACGATTAGCCAATACTTATCGCAAAAAGTTATTTCTAGTAGTCTTATTAGGGCAAAACATTGGTGAAATTGAAAGCGTTACTCTTGAATGGAGCATTGTAAAATCGCATGACGTGCAGTGTTTAAATATATCATATCTAGTCGTTGTCGAGTGTTGGTTTGATGGTAATGATGCGATCCGGAAAGGACAGAGCTTAGTTATAGCTTGTTTAGAATAGTACAGTATAGAATAGTGGTGTTTAATAATAGAATAGTTAGTATTTAGTGAGATGACATTACGAGTGTGCCAAGTGAGGGCAGCCATCAAATGCGTCTTATTGTCATTCAACAACACGACCATGGCCTCGATACTAACTAAAACACTACCAAGCTCTTCACTTATTAACCATAACTACGACACATATTGTACGAATTCCATTACAATGAGCTTGAATATAAATTAGCAAAAAAATTTTTGGGTAATGAATATTGCTTATATTAATAAAATAGGCCCTTGATTCATACGTGGATTGCAATCGCTGCACGCGCTATTTTAACATTCCTACAAGATTTCCGAATTAATTTAAAATAAAATATATTCATAATAAAGCCAGATAGTTAGTAGCTAATTTTCTTATATATTTATGTTTCTTTTATCTTTTCTGTTTATATCCTTACTTCTATAATTTACTGACAAATGTCCATCATTGCCGAACCGCATTAGGTTTTTCCTGTAATGGCAAGGATATGATAGTTCATGGTTTACTATTATGATTGATTACTATTAAATATATATATATATATATATATATATAGCATTTTTTTGGATATTTTTTTTTATAATAAAATTGAGAGTCTTCGATTTTTTTAATGAGTGAATATATGTTGGCATTAGAGAATAATAAAGACAACTTATGATGTCATCGCATTAGTTCAAGTACAAGTTCAAGTTCAATTTCGAATACGTCAACACGGTATTGTTATTAACTTGAAATGTCCATAGTGCGTTTTGGTGAAATTACGCTGTACCGTACTTTGTTTACATATTCAAATCAGGCGGTCAATCACCTAATAAGTAAATACGCAAGATTCTCAAACTTTCTAAAATAATAATTAAAAATTGAAAAGTTTAACTAGCCGACTTGGACCATTAATGAAGGTGTGGTTGTGTTACATTTAATGTACCATTCTTTACATGCAATTATTTGAGTATCAATAAAAGACATGTTGTATATGTGTAAAGTTAAATTTCAGATTAATATGAAATAACAACAGTTTATTATTAATGGCAAAATGAAATATGGGTTACCAAGTCTATGAATTTGATATTAAAATTATTGTTGAGAAGTACTATTTTTAATAATTATGCTATTTTATAATAATAATATTATTAATTGTTGATCGTATTACAAATTACAATTGAAATTGTATTGTATGCATTTTGTTAACTTCTATACATACTAACTAAAATATATTAATAATGTGGCTAGATAGTTGCTTATTATAATCTAAAGTTGAAAAAAGAACACTTTTCACATTCACTAGTTATATATATGTATGTAAAGTTGACCTCGATGAAATATAGGTTACCAGGTCTATGAATTTGTTATTAAAATTATTTTTGAACAATTATAATTGTTGGTCGTATTATAAATTCCAATTGAAAATATATAATACGGTCAGATAGTTACTTATTGAGTTTATAATAATTTTAAGTATTAATTGATTGAAAATATTATATTCTTATAGCGCATTTCTATCCCAAAATCAATTAATTATAAATTGTTGACAATGTTGACTTTTTGAAGGAATTCCATAATTTAAACAAATATCTTATTATTGTAATTTCTACAGTAACTTGTAGTCATTTTAATGGAAGGAAACAGAAATAATAAAAAATAACTTGTAAGTCATCTTCTTAAAAAGTACCTACTAAAATTACATACTGTGGAAATTACTTTAAATAATTATAACTACACCTGTCGATAATAATATAATATAATACATATAAAAGTATGAAAATTGTGTGTGCTTTAAAAAAACTTTATGGAATTGATCAATTTTGGAATGAAATGTGTGAGAACGAAGCATTAAAATAAAAAATGTTTAATGCAATAAAAAATATTTTTGAATAAAAAAAATGCCCATGTACCAATTATAATAAGGAGACCAACCAAATTATTTTAAAATTTAAAATATGTTGCTGAATGCTTATTTTATATATTTCAGAGAGTCGTAGAGATTTAATACAAAATACACCACCAACGGTTATCTGTGTATATTGTCCCATTAAAATGCACATTCAGATGAAATTGTTGTCACATAATGGATCAATAAAATATCTCAAATATTTACAAATAAATAAAATACACAAAATAGTATCTGTTTTTATTATTTGTATACCTGTTGTGAAGGAAAGTAGCCGAAGCATGCATCACATGAGGAAGAGCAGCTTGGATCAGCCTCCATCTTGGTATTGATTGAATGGCTTCCGAAAGACTTGGGGACAATCCAAATTGAATATTTTGAACCAGGACCTTCTCGAAAGACTGTAATATTAAAATTAATTATTATTATATTGATTAGATGTGTCCACAAGGCTTATCGCAGAGGTGGATGGATTTGTTTGGTTATTTATTTCATTTTGCGATAAATATCTAGAGTGTGGCCTCGTTTCTCCATACTTTCAGATCCAACAGCCGGAAAAAAGCTCTTATCGCAATTGATTACAGATATCCTTTTATATATTTGGCTTTAGCGATCACATATCACCTCAATTTATACAACTAATATTAATTAAACCCGACAATAGAGTTTGTTATATATAAAGTTATTATCAAGAAAACTTATTGCCTGAAAGACTCGTTGTCTATTAAGCAGTAGAGAAAATGTCACACTAAATTGATATTAGGGTTATGCGGTGTGACCAATTATGACCATTGATAAATTAGGGTGCCTTATATAATAGCAAGTGTACAGATTGACATTTGCTTTACAAAATAAAAATGTAAAATGTGACAAGACATATTTTATAACATTATAAAAATCATTTACGATGGAGTTAAAATAAAGATAATATTCTTTTAAAGATTTAGTATTTAGTATTTAAACAATCACGAATGTCTTAATTAACCATAAAAAATTAAGACTAATTAAGAATATAAT
Source organism: Agraylea sexmaculata (assembly GCA_022606485.1). Lineage (NCBI taxonomy): Eukaryota > Metazoa > Arthropoda > Insecta > Trichoptera > Hydroptilidae > Agraylea > Agraylea sexmaculata. The sequence goes on from JAGTTH010002160.1 coordinate 55,144, forward strand.
GTTTTCTATTCGGAAAATTTTCTTCAATTTAATTATATAAATTTTAATACCCGTATTTATTTTTCGTAAAGGGGCAATTTACAGTAAACAACGACTGATCAGTTTAACTGTCAGTTAAAGTTGTTAATCATCAGCTTAAGAAATATATATTATATTTTAACAGAATTTTTATAAATTGCAATTAGTAGACGGATAACTATTTTAACTACTTTCACTATTTGAAAATATTAATTATAGAGTTAGAACATCGCTATAATAAAAACATTATATTGAGCTGCTATTCTTCGGGTTTTTAGGCAAATGATTATGGGAAGTGATTTTTTAATAAGGGATTAAGATATTTTTACATCCCCTTTAAATATATTTACTCACTAAAAACCACAATCTTTTAAAGGAAGCACAGCATAGAATGTGTATATAAATTATTAGATCGTCTGATGAAACTTGTTCTAATTTTACATTTCCCCATTCCTATTGCAAGGTGGTTAAATCTACAAAAGTAGTAAGATTATAGCCGATTGCCAATTGATAATGTGTGTCAATGAAAAAATCGGAACTACTTATGAATCGAACCGATCGTTGCCAAATTATAAAAACGACCTTTCTGCAAACAATTGTTATTAATTATATTATATTAAGCAACTTAGAATCAGGCCAATATGTGTGATTACAACCACCATAATATATTGATTTTTAACTCATATTATAAAGGTTAAATAAAGGTAGCAAGCACTCACCTTACAAGCCTCCTTTGTCTCCTGGGGTCGCATTGTATGGGAAATATAAATATATTAAAACATAAACTATTCAATAATTTCGGCTTGTATGAGTGTCATTATGTATTCAGGGAAAATGCGACATATATTAAAGCACAAAAGCGTAGCTTAAGCATTTTTGTTAATTATATTTATGCATTTGCTGAGAAGCTGTATGTATTTTTTTTAATAATATATTATAAATATTTGAGGATTTTTTTATATACTTACATGATGACCAGGGGCGTGCTGACAGAACTGTGAACATCCAATGAAAAAACATGGACAATAGGACAATTTGGTTAGCGAAACACACACTTTATGCCATTAAATATTTATACAATAAATAAAATAAAAAAATTAAGGGTTTAAGGTTAAAAATATATTTCTTCAATGACCTTATATGGTGTATTCAATTAATTGAAAAATAATAATAAAGCAATTGGGAAACCACGTCCTAACATTCTTATCAAACAGTTTTTTAAAACAAATTATTATGAATTAGTAATATTAATTAATTATTTAAAAAAAATATCTTTATAAAATAGACATGTTGGAAAATAATCCCATTAAATAATAATATTAAAGATCTAATCAATCAAATATAATTTCAGTGAGATAAACGTAAATATCGAATAGAAATATTTTAGTAATAAAAGTGGAACTGCAATCAATAGGGATATTTTAATTTAAAAAAATATATAAAAAATCTTTTTTTTCATCCATTTTTATTTCAGATTAATATGGATCAACAACGGCTTATTATTAGTAGCTGAATGAAAGACACAATCTATGAAATTGATTTTAAATTAAAAATTATTTTACGATATCATATATCCCATTAAAATACTCACAATGATTAAAAGTCCACCCTGTATTGGTTACCGAATCAACATAATCTCGTTAATGGGAAAGTGATATTAAAATTACTTTTGAAAAGTATGGTTTTTTAATAATAATTTTCGATCGTATTTTTTAACTACAGAATTGCTCGTAACCGGTGGACGCGCTTTTAATTAACATTCATCACAAGACTTAATTACTATTTTTTTATTTTATTAGTAGTAAAATATATTAATAATATGGCCAGATAGTTAATTATTAAGTTTTTTCATAAATTTAAGTAGTTATTGATTGATAAAATATTTTTAACAGTCCTCTTTGTGTTAAGTGCATTTCGATTCCAAAACTTAACACTATTTCAACATTAAAAATCTGAACCTATATTTACATTGTTTATTAAAATGACCTTTTGTCATAACAATAACTATTACATTTCATTAATACAGTATTTAATCGAAGCTTGGATTAATTTCAACCTAATCAAAGAAATCTAAAGTTGCTTAATAAACGACCGATCCTGGATATTCAAACAATAAAGTTATTTTTCCATAAACATACATTATTCCAACATGTCTATTTTACGATACGACTAATATTCTCCAATATAAAATATTAATGATAAGGAGACCGTTGGAATCTTAATTTGTAAGGGGTCGATTTATTTATAATATGATTTAAATGAAATAAAATACACATAATATTTATAAAGCATTCTAGACATCAAATTGTGGACAAAAGACAGTGGATTGACAGTCACACATAGTGTATGTACATACATATATAAATATTAATAATATTATCAGTTTGTGTTTGTTTGTTTTGAAGGATGTCGTCGGTGTCGGTTTTTTCAGGAAGCCAAGCCCATCACTTTGGCAAGATGGACTGAATGATATTGTGTTAAGTAATTGAAGAATTTCGTCAAATCATATAGTGTGTTAAGTGTATTTATTTTAAAAATATTCATATCACTTACCATACAAGAAGCTTCGTGTAATTTGCCCAGCTTTGGTCTTATAAAAGGTGATATTTGACGCCATAGAAATATTTGTATGGGAATCGGCAGCGCCTGGTCGTGGAGTGAATCGTCCATTGATGCTTTTCTAGGCTTCATTTTAACTTTAAAGTAATAAAAAATTAATAATAATAAAATACCTTTACAAAATCCTACAAATGAGTTGAATAGAATAAAAAGCTCCCACAACTAATTTGAATAAAATTGAGTAAAAGCATAACAACGTATATTAAATCGAAATAATGCCGAAAAAAATTAATTTACCTCGATATACAAATCCAGCCATAGATAATAATAAATTGATAAACTTTAATGTAATGTTAAAATATGTAAAACATCTGATTAGTTCAACTGATTTCACGTACATTAACTTTGGAATTACCATTAAAATGGAGGACAATTAGTTGAATTTACAATATTTTATTAATTAAATATGACAACTTAGCCATAAAATAATCCATTATAACTATATGTAATTTAAAATCAATTAAACTGGATTTGGTATTTTTTGATTCTAAACGCCTCTAATCCATTTTTTACGATAGTACATTTATGTCTCAAATATTACCTAGTAACAGTAAGAAATATTTAGTTCGTAATCATTAAATTATTTCTTACTTTACTATTACTATATATTTTTAGAGCAAATATCAAAACTAAATTAATTAGTTAATAATAAAATAAAAATATTAAGAACCATAACCCAAAAAATAACTATTAAAAATAAGACAAATTATGTATGCAATTGGTAAATTATTCCTAATATTTGTAGACCAAATGTCAAACTCAGAAGCCAGATAACTTACCAATAATATATTATTACAAATCAAAAGTTGTACTTAAATTAAATAATTTCAAAATGGATTCCTTGTAGAAAATGAGGAAAAAAACTATTTTAGCCAAATGATCCAAATGCTAAATGGAAAGATTTATTTTATTTTTATTCTTTATTAAATAATATTACATTTTTTACGTAAAAATTATTATTACTTAAATATATTGTATATTCATATATTTTATTTAAAAAAAGTATCATTTAAATGTATTTTATGTTATTATATAAATCATATAATCAACAAACAATATTTACAGCGGTTTATTTTTCAGCATTCAGCTTCAGGTTCCTCATATCAATACATATTATTTACATTACATATTTGTAGAGCAAATGTCAAACTCAAAGGCTAGATAACTACCAATAATATATTATTACCAATACAGAAGTGGTATGATAATTTACAGAAGAAGGCATTTACTATTTAATTAGAGTTATTTTTATTCAAATTATAATTGTAATAATTGAGTGGTTCTTGTGATAAATCTGTTGGGGTATTTTTGTAAATCTTGCGGGGATGAAAATGGGGTCAAGTGAAGATGGACTCACCAGCATCCGAAATATCTGGAGTACAGGAGATGAAAGGGATGATCCGAGGATATTCAGCACGGTTATTGCGGCATTATTGTAAGACAGATCTGACGTAACCAGTGTTGAGGGGTGACTGTTATGAAGGGGTTGTAATACGTGTGCTTGTGATGGAGATGTGATTGGTATTGAGAGGGAGGCTCTATACTCTATAGGAAGGAGGCTGCGCGCGGTTCCATGGACATGCGCAATGGACACCACTTCACAAACAAGTGCAGTCGGCGGGAATCAAAGCATCTTAAATTAATATAGGGAATACTGTTTGAATATCTCTAAAATATATATACAACATGTCTTTTATTCAACTTAAATTAATTAAATATAAATAATGGTACATTAACACAATCACACCTTCATTAATGGTCCAAGTCGGCTGGTAAAATTTTTAATTTTTTAATTATTATTTGTAAAAAGTTTGAGAATCTTACGTTTTTACTTATTAGGTGATTATTATAACCATACGTCATAGAATTCATGAAACAACAATAGTACGTCTACAAGAACATAACCTCAAACGGCACACACGGTCAGCAACCTGAAACATTATGACAACATAGTGTTTACAATAAGTTGTTTTTGATGCAAATACGGTCAGCGACCTTAGGCATTATGAAAACATTATGTTGTCATTCTTGTTGTTGTTATTCTTTTGAACTTGAAAATGATTTTTTTGTTATTCTATGATGAAATCATACATTCACTCATTATAATAACCGAATATTTACAAATTGTCATTTTTTTATACGAAAAATATACTTGGGCCCCTTTTTGTATATTTTTTTAATGATAGTACTGGCATTACATAATTACAATAAAAATATTTTAGTGTCAATTAAAAACCAGTTGTATATGAATAATAAAAAAGAAACAATTAATACTAAAATATATTAATTTGGTTTATAGGTATAATGGATGATTCTTAGGCAAAAGTATGTTATTTATTCAAAATATTAAAAAAATCGATTATTAAATAGAGAATACGAAATATGATGGAATCAATCAAGGCCGTCTCAAGTATACAGGCCAGAATTCGTCCGAACAGCTGTGAAAGGTAGTCGTTCGAACGACGCTTATTGTATGGGAATTCGGCTAAATTATAAACTTTCAAGCATTACACTATACAACATATTTACACTACGATCACAATGAAAAATATATCACCTAGTTTTAAATATCTACTCTAAACAATCATTACATTTTATACGCATATATCATATAATAATATAAAATAATGTATTGTAAAAAATGATGAAAAAACATTTATTTTCGCTAAATCGATATAATAAAAATAATAATCTCAAAATATATTCCAAGGAATCTACAAGTAGAAAATGAAAAAAAAAAACAAAATTTTCGCTGAAATCATCCAAATGCTAAATTGAAAAAATTTCTTGATTAAATAGTATAACAATATTTTTTACGTAAATTTCAATTATTTATTTTAATATTTTTTTTAGGTTATACATATATGTAGGTATTACTTAAATGTGTTGTTTATTCATATTTTTTAATTAAAAAAAAACATGTGGCATTTAACTGTATTTTATTTGTTAATATATAAAGCACATGGTCAACAAACAATGTTTACAGCGGTTTATTTTTCAGCATTCAGTTTCAGGTTCCGCATATCAATACATTACAATATGATTTGAGGCCATCAAACGATGCCAAAGGAATTAAATGCCAAGGGACGATACTCGATTAAATTAAAATAATAATAAAAATGAATAGAACAATGCCACCATTAAAAATAAACCAACTCATACATTGTTTAATCCAAAATTACGCATTTCAATTAAATATTTTATAACGCGATGATTACATTGGTTATGTTCCAGTCCTGGATCTAAAGTTAGTTTAACTGGTTCGGCGACAGTAAGTCTAACATTCAAGGTGACTACTCTAAAAATACTCACCTGACAGTCAAGAAAGACAATATGAGAGTACTTCACTTTCTATATCACAGATTCATCTAAAAGTATTATTTAAAAAATATGCATAGTCGTTAAAATTGCGTACGTCAAATCTGTTGTAAAATTTTACATCAAAATAAAATATCTCGGTGAATTGAAATAATATAAAAGTGAATATAAATAGTCGTTGTTCATTACATATTTTTAGAGCATATTTTATGCATTTGGCTGAACTAAATTACCGTAAACGGCTGCGATTGATATTATGGTAACAAAATATGATGATGTAACCGTTGATGACTAATCTGACTTCTAGACACACTTAAATTTTTACATATTCTCTATAAATATAATAAATAAAGAGAGGAATGTATTGTTTAAAAATAAAATTCCTACGTTGATGCTTTATTTAATAGGTTATATAATTATTTATATTTTTTATATATCAGTATTAAATAGAACAACAATTATACTAAATATCAGATATAAATATAATTCATATGAATTGTGATTCCTTTTTATTCTGTATTTTTAGAATATACCCAAAAATCAGATATATGACATAATCTAAGGGAATAAATTAACCAATTATTATATAAATAAAGCATAATATTTCAATGACAGTAGTATTTTAAAAAAAAATATCATTATTAAATTGTAAACATACCAAGTATTAAATATATTAATAGGCGTTATTTCATCAGTGGGATGTTTTCTATTTAACTATTTACAAATATTCAATATGAATATTTCAAATATATGAGTTATTTTTAAATAGGAACAATTCGATACTGTGTTGAAATGAAGAAAGCACGCTTGGGATTAAAATAACTTCACATCCAAAGTTTCCTACGCAAAATATTACATTCTTTGAATATTTTATCGACCACTATTTAATAAAATATATATTTAAAAAAAAAACAACATTATCGAGTGTCATAATCTCCATAAATCATGACGAATATGATGAATTTTAAGGATAATTACGTAAAAAGATCGTGGCCCAGCTCCAACCGGATAAGTTTTTAAAAGAAATTAAATATTAAATTCACATAACTTTACATTTATATGATAATTATTTTGGGGAAATCATGCTTGTGTGTATTTTTAGATGTAGACGTTCTATTTACAAGATTTTGACTCACCTGAGATCAGATTGTTCAACTTTTATTATTATCTATCATAATATTTACTAAAAATAAAATATTTACAATTATGATGCATTTTTTACAATTTAAATATTTTATCTCCAACACGTGTATTTTATAATTTTGTAATAACCTTTTCCTATTTATGAATGAATAATTGCACATTTTTAATACTGAATAAATTCTTTAATGTTAGATGAATGACAATAATAAAAAGTCTAAACAATTTATAATAAGTATTTTACTAATAGAAATAATTCTGTCGAAGGTCTGTTTAATTATGACAAAGAATGACACGAATGTTGTCATTATTAATTTTCTCAAAAAAAATTATATTATACTTGTAAAGTCCATTTTAAATACAATTTATATAATTTACCCTATCTTTTTGAGTATGTATATTGTAAATTCATTTAATTGTCCTCCATTTTTATGCTTCTGAGTTTGACATTTGTTCTACAAACCTAAGATTACTGAATAAATCGTTTACAATCAAAAGCTGACAAATCCAGTATTATTTTTTTTTCAAATAATGATTAGAACAGATTCCCTTAAATCTAATTTAATCATTTTTGCTTATAAAAATATCGAAAATTCATCTAATTGTCCTCCATTTTGATGATGATTCTTTGGAATTATTGGAAGATGTACGTTTTTCTGCTTTTATAATATGAATAAATCATTTAATACTTCTTATACATATTTTTTTGTATTCAAGTTAACAAGCAGCACCATTTAGTTTATACAGTGGAACCTCGATATAATAAAAAATTTCAATTCTATTTTTTTTAATTATATTTAGGAAAGTACAAGGCTATTTGACAAGAATATTACAATCTCAACTTGTGAATCCTTAGCTGTATATATAATTTTTCATATTCTTTGTTTACACACTTTGTATTCTGGATATATTCTAATTAACATCACATTTGGCTTAGTAATTTTTATGTACCTCTTTTTCATGTTCATAGTTTAAGGAAATATATGTAATATGAGTGCTTGTGAACCTAAACATCCTTAACTCTGAAAATTAAAAAATGATACACACAAATTACTAAAGCAAACCTCATATTAATTAGAATAAATCCAGAATATAAAGTGTGTAAACAAAGAATACAAAAAATAATATCATCAATAATTGTTAACATTTTGTATTAAGGAGTTGCTATATGGAGGTAAAATTTTAAACATAGGGATAGATTGGAATGAAGAATTGTATATAATTTATTTATTTATAATATATATATATATATATATATATATATATATAAATATAAAACAACAAAAAAATTAAACTGCAATATCGCAATAGCATTACAGGAGGCTCTCCCAAGGCGCTATGACGATACCGCAGTCCTGAAGGAAAATAAAGTATAATAATTAACCCTAAGACAAACAGGTACACAAGAACAAGTAAGTACTCTGCAGAAACGAAGGAAGAGACAGATTAAATAGGTCATTCATTCATTCAATAAAACAAGGGATTTTGCAGAAGGCAATATGTTTATGTAAGGTTGCTCCAAGACGAGTCTTGTAGGTGGCAAAGACAAATTCATATTTACGTAAATATTTTCTTCCCTGCTTATACGCACTGTCGCTCTCACTCCTTGTTTGCAACCCCTAGGACCCATACTAACATACTCCGTCACTATCCATTAGCCAGATCCATAGTTCTTTTGAATGAATGGAATGCCAGTGGGGTGGAAGATGATATATTTGTCATGAGAATTATGAAAAAATTCCTTGACTTTAAGCATTTATGATGTTCTCTATATTTTTTATTATATGTAATAAAAAAATAAAATACCGTGACGCCTTCCCTATTGGCGGGAGTCCCTTTATAAGGGGTTGGCCAGGCCACCTTGGCCTTTACGGGAGAATATAGTAAAGATGGTTTCCCAGGCCACCACATAGCAATGAGTACTTAAGATCTAGTTTGCTAGATCTACCAAGTGACTCCGGTGCCGTGAATCGAAACCCGGGAGTTTTCACTTACTACTAACCACTGGGCCACAAGGCGGCTCATATGTTATAGTTTTTGTTTTATTTCTTATATATTTCTCATCTTTTTTCTATAATACTGACAAATGTCCATCAATGCCGAACCGCATTAGGTTTTTCCTGTAATGGCAAGGTGGTAAATAAATATGTGGCAATGGCAATAAATATAACCAGCATTGGTATAGTGGTACATAGCAGTGTAGTATTGGGGATGTTTCTTTGATTTTTTTTTCTTATTGGGGTAAACTGTGGGGAGGATCCCGATGGGGATGGAGAGTGGATAGTGGGTCATGTGATCATAATTGGAAGCATGAAGTGGAAATAGAATGAGCCTGCATAATTGAGCCGTTTTCACCGGTATCCGTCCGTCACCTTGTTGCCGAGGCCGGCACAGCGAAGAGGGGCGCTTCTTTGCACACAGACAGAAATAGATGTCTTAGGATTCCTGGGCCAATTCTCAAATAACACACTAGCGACGCCAGCGACGCCAGCGACGTCTAACTCCAATAAAACTGGCTGTGCCCGTTGCTCGTCGCCCCACTTGTAGACCAAGTTTCATCGAGTTAACAACTCAGTTACATTTACACACACAACCACTACCCTCTACCGCACGCCATGGTGAGTACGACAACTCCCCATCGACAATCACCACAATACAATACTGATTATAATGTGTATGTGTATAATTGCAGGCCGATCTCAGCGCAAAGGATGTTGAAAGTAAGTCTCACCGTCTCGTCTCGCGTCAACCGACTTGTGATTAAATAGTGATCTTATGTAACTCAGTGTTAAGTGATACAATAACAGTGACCTTTGCTGAAAAACCGCCAACGGGAAACCCCTTTCACATTTTTTTACATTAGTACGCTCGCCAAAGTGTGGATAGTTTACGATTTTGTGTTTGCAATACATACGTGCAAAATGTACTTTTGAGGGTAACACCGCCGATTTAACAAGGCCGGACAAGTGGATGTCCAAATCAGATGAGTTTGACAGAATTATGCGGTCAGCTTGTCCGCCATTTTGATATTTATACATACATTCTTATCAACGGTAACTAAAAATCCCGCCACGTGAGTTTTAATTATTATTAGTTTAACTAGACTTTTGAATCTTTCTGAATGAAAATCGTCGCGCTCACAATTGATATTTATATATGACAATGTCACGGACATGTTTTCATTGTTTATGACACGAAAACAATGTTTTTTTTGTGTGTTGTTGTTGTTGTTGTTTAATTAGTGTCACGTGACATTCTCGTCATTCGATACCTGTGTTCTTATTGTGGTTGAAAAACAGGTGTCTGTTGTGACATATTTGTCGGTCATTCATATGGGAAGCATTATGATAATGTAAATGGGTCTTCTCGGTGGGGCAGATCCCCTCCTCTTAGTCCCAGAAACCAGAGCCAAGGGCTAAGTTTAGAGCGAGTCTTATATGGACGGAGCGGGCATCGGCGTCCCGTCTCTAAAATTAGACCCTGCTCAAAGCGAGCGTTTTACACAGAAATATTAAACTCTGAATCACCAGCGCCATTTTGAAAAAAAATGGCGACGACGTCGACGGTTAGAAATACAACCGCCCCCTCCCCAGCGACGCCCCCGCACGACCGGCGCCTCCTTTAAATAACAATAGGCGTGTGCCAAATTTAAACTGAAACGGATTCCGCACTCAATTATCAATTTAAAGCACGGTCCGGCTTATTTAATAATTCATTTTGTTCTAATGTTACAACGGTTAGCCAATCAATTGGGGCAGTTCAAAGCGTGCCACTGATCTCTTGGCAGCGTTTCAAACCGAAACCAGACGGTATTTTTTCATGAACTGAAACATTTTATAGGGGCTAACTTCGCCTTCTCCATCTATGACTTCGATGGCTCCGGCCAAATCGACGCCTTCAACCTCGGAGATGTCCTTCGCGCTTTGAATCTGAACCCAACCCTCGCCACCATCGAAAAGCTCGGTGGAACCAAGAAGAAGGGAGAGAAGCAATTGAAGGTAGACACTCCCTTCAAACTATTAAACGACCTTTTATACATTTATTTATTTACAGGTCGATGAATTCCTCCCCATCTTCAGCCAAGTCAAGAAAGACAAGGACCAGGGATGCTATGAGGACTTCTTGGAGTGCTTGAAACTGTACGACAAGAATGAGAATGGACTCATGCTTGCCGCTGAGTTGACCCACACTCTCCTTTCTCTTGGTAATAAAAAAACACCCTTAAAATACATAATACTTTAATATTAACTCCATATACACTTAAAGGTGAGAAACTCGATGACGCACAAGTTGATGAAGTCGTCAAGGATTGTATGGATGCTGAAGATGATGACGGCATGATCCCATATGCGCGTAAGTATATTAAAAAAAAATCATAATTAGCCCCCCCTGTTATTATTTGAGTACCGATTGCACACAGTAATTAGATTATACATATATACACACCCTTATTTTGAACAATCCACACATATTGTATTTAGATTGAGAGCATGAAAAGTAGAGCACCATGTATTATATTGAAGTCCCATTTTTCCCATGTTTTTATATTCACCTGCACGTTTGTGCCCCTTATTTATAATTTCAGCATTCCTCAAGAAGGTCATGGTATAAGTTTTATCATCACCCAGATGCTCTCCAACAACTAGACTATAAAATTGTAAGTGAACATGTTTTTCAGCCGTGCCGATGCTTCTTCTACTTCTTCTGCAATACATCTTTCACTTATAACCAACTATTCTATACCTGCTAATTAAAACATGCTTGATTTGTATTTATGTGTAACAGATTGTAATGGTGTTTTGTGTTGATTTTCAGCATTCCTCAGAAAAATGTGCGACGGTTGGGGTACACAGCCCGCTGGAGAAGGTGAAGGGGAGGCTTAAATTAAGCTTTCTCCGAACCTTCCTCACAAGGCCTTACACATTCGGCCATTCACCTTAATATGACAAATAACACCTGTCAGACGTGCGATCAACTGGACAAGGTAGTGGAAGACCACCTCGGCTACCTTCACCCACCTCCATCGTCAAACATCATCAACGAGAGGAATCATCAATGTCGCCAGTCATCAACCGGAACTACAACCAACATCACCATCATCAAGGGGCCCCCGTTCATCATCGAACAATACTTTAATTTATTTACACATTTAATTTTCTTTTTGTAACAAAAAAAAACAAGAAATTAACACCTCACTGTGTAAACTATTCTATTTTTCCGCAAGTAAAAATACTATATGTACATATGCACACGAAAAAAATATTTTGATTTACATACATCGATTGTATCAAATACATTCACTCGTTATTTATTTATATGTATATTATTTTATTTATTGTAATTTCTAAGTATGCCTCGACCACATCATGAGGCGTATACAAATCATGCAACATACATATGTCTATATTAATGAAATGAAACAAATAAACGTTATTTTATAAATAAAACCAAACCTCGTCTTATTTAATCAAACAAATTACATATACGTATTAAAAAAATATTAATATGCAAATTGTATTTATACATGCCAAAATTATTTAATTCATAATTTAAATTTATTTAAATACCGCCATCTGTTGATTTCGGCGTGAACTATTATGACAGTTGGTCGTTCACGTTCGTTTGTTTCCGTCGGTTGTTTCCCGCCGAGGTTCAGACCGTTTTCCCTCTCAGTTTGAATAAGTGCATTGAGGAAGGAGCTTCTCCTGAATATCCTTGAAGAGACCAGTGATTACAGGTATTGAGACATTATCTTATTACGTATATAATATATCCACAAACGTGATAATCCCTTTTTGTATATCTGGCACTGATTTACACGATCCGGCATTCGTTCAAAACATTGAATTCGCAACGTAGTTGTGCAACAATTCGTGTAAATAAATAGACAAATTAACACATTATTGTGACTACCGCGTACTCATTTTACACGTGAATAGGTAATTATCGTCAATACTGTTTGTTGTTGTGTTAATTATCAATTAAAACAATTTGATGGCAGAATTAAATGTAAAATATCCGGGGGTATACGTACTACATAAAGAATAGGTCGACTTACTGGGCCAAGAATCATCTATTGACATTTAAAGCTGACCGATATACGATTACTTTTATTCATGAGGGTTGTAAGCAAATTTATTAATTTAATTATCTACTCAATTGTAAATGAGTGTCATAGACACAATTTGGTGATCTATTCCAATGAAGAAGTGACCTCATGAACTCAGCTTATGGAACATTAAACTACCCACGTTACACTTCTATTTCTTCCCACATTTAATTTTTGCAGGGTTTGAAATTATTTTTAAAAATATTTCATGTGTGTACATCGACTTTGTCAAAATAGAGTGACACTCTCAAAACATTAGACTAAAATAAATCGACGATCGTTGTGAGACATTCTAGACACTGTAATAAAGGCGAAAGTGAATATAAGAAAAAGTATTCAATTAAAATGGTTAAGAAGAGCAATTTGTCTAATATAAATATTTTAGAAAACTAAATTTGAAAGCTAGACTACCTAGTAAATTTTCTTGAATTTAATTATTTAATATTAATCAATATTAATTCATTACTTTTTGCCTATTTCTCAAACTATATAAAACTCAAAAATAATACAATAATTAAGCCGAACGGGTTTTTATATTTTGACAAATTTTTATTATAATCATAATTATTATTTTTTAAATTTGACCACTTATCAGAGAAAACAAATAAAATAATACAATAATCAAATACCTAATAAAGGTAACTGTTCTCAAATATAAGAAAACAGATCTTCATATTTGTACATAAAACAAATTAATTGATGTTTAAAACCATAATTCCTTTAATGATTAATAAAATATCAGAACAAACTGGCTTCTGGGATATTTATAATATTTTGTATATATTAATAACAAATATAAACTATATTATTAAATTTAAATTTTCGGATATTAACAAAACAATGTTGTGATTTTCGTATTTAAATATTATCTTTGAAATGTATCCATCTTTTTGGCCTCGAATTTAAATAAAAAAATATATTATCCTTATCTATAATAATATTATATTTATCAACTTTTTGCGAATGATAAGAATGATGCTATTATAGATATGAGATGACATCATTCTTTCGACATTTTGCTTAGCAAACTGGAATCTCCGGCTTGTTTGTTTATGTTATTTTATTTTTTTGTTTCTATAGTTTCTTTTTTTTGTTTATATTTGCAGTGTTTTGTGGTGTATTCTTTAAGTTTTGAAGATGGCTGAAGTTCAACAGCTGAACGGTGTACTGGAGCAAAAGCAAAGGAACTCCTCAACAAATAGTCAAGGTAAGACTAATTGTGTTTGAAATTCATCAAAATATTAATATAAATAAAGAGTTTCAAATAAGTATTAGTTGAGAAATCAATTCCACATTACATCAGATATAAATATAAATTATAATAACCGCAAATAACGACAACAATATATGTAAACTACTTAATTAACGTGGTGTTTAGTGTTTGAGCGAAAACAAAATTGATAATACTCAAAATCAATGTGTGTATAACCTAAGAAATGAATAAATAATTTTAATTATTGACTATCATATTTTTGAGATATTACATTGAATACATTGAGAATAATATTATATTAATAAAATCGCGATGGATTTTCTATATCTAGGTTAACTCTGATATCCTGGATTGTAAGTGTTATCTTTCAAGTTAATTAATATAAATTAATACAAATCAAAGCATCTTTTAAAACGCTTATACAAATAATATAATAATTAAATAAAAAATATGCAGAGTTGATATTTAATCATTGAGATTATTTTTTAGGCGAAGAAGGGCATTCTTTATATGTTTTTAATAAGTACTCTTAAATACGAAAAATAATTAAATAAATTTTCAATGTCCTGTAAACGACGGCCACTTTAAATTTTAATAAATAATGTAAAATGACAGCGGATACGCCCTTTTTTCGTAAAATGACTTAAATAATGTAAATTAGACGAGATATGAAGCCGAACCGATTAACTATTGATTATTCAAACAATCTTTATTAGTAAAGGAGTTGAGTGGAATAAGGGCGGATGGTGGAATACGCTTTTTTTAGTATAATTGCACTTGTAAATAAACTCAAAATTCTCTATCAATTAATTTAAAAATATTGGGTATTATTATAAATGGATATTTACCTGTTACCAAAGACTATTAATAATTAATATACTATGTTACATTTTAATGTTTTTTTCTCATTAATTTCAATTTAAAACGGACAATTTCATTATACGCCCTTATTCCTCCCAGCCCATCAATTAAAGCCCATTCCATACTAATAAATATAACACCGAGACATAATAACAACTTGATATATCGAAATAGCTAATGCCACAAAACGATACCATGGTAAAGAATAAATTTAAAGAACATGGGATACCCTGTAGGAACAAAGAAGGATTTAGATAGCATTTATTATATATTATTTAATTAATTATTTCATAGAATATTTTACTCGATTACCTCGAAACTTAAAATTGCAGTATACTCAATTAAATTCGCTATACCTTATAATAATTTCCCAACTTGTACAATGTCTGAATAATTAATACGGAGTGTCGCTGTATGTAATTTCCTCGTTTATTTGCTTATGGTGTATGGAGAATCTTCAAGCCTCCATAGATGGTGATGTATGGGAAAGCGCCATGACAAGTTTTCACCATGTCTTGTCAAGTTTTTCATCTTGTCGTTTCCTTCATATTGTTGGCCATATTTGGAAGACAAACACTCTCATTCGACACGCATACATCATAATTTATATACGCTTATGTATATTTAAATGTTTAATTTATTGATGGGATTCGATAGCTTTCATTAATAATAAATTATGAAAGTGTGAAAATTTCCGGTTTAGTTTTTCTTCCAGTTTAATGGTTTGCAGCTTTCAACGCCGAAGGCACTTTCTTGTATCTTCTGATTTATTATTATTTGAAATCTTAAAATAACCTCAGTTTTTACCATATAATCCATGAAAATTGGATCCAGGATTATATGATATTTTGTTAATATTATTTAATTTCAAGCAAGATTCCAACCTTAATTATGGTGTTTTTTGCCATGTCTTTATACAATCGATAATAATTCCATGTATTTTAAAATTCAATGAAAATATTTTATTGTCTCTTTAGTCTCTGACAGTATTTAAGGTCATAAGCGCCCACTGGATTTATTATTAAAAAAAATAAACAAAAAATGCCGTAGTTTTTTTTTTTGAGGAGCACCTATTTTATACAATCCAAGTATTTTAAAATCCAATAAAAATATTTGACTATCTCTTTAGTCTCTGAAGTTGACTATGATGGTAGTTAATTTCATGAATTTGTAGAGTAAATGTCACATTTCCTCAGCATTTCAGTCATGCTCAAAAGCGAGAGTACTCACCAAAAATCTAAAGCTTGACATTTATTCTACACATTCATAAAATATGCCGTAGATTTCTAAATAGATCAATTAAATATTATAATAATATTTTTGATTATAGTCTTATTAATGATTATTTTTTCCCCAACGTAAATATTTACAAATGAAACTATTTAATATCCGACTTTCTAAACTATATCATAGTATTTCTTTCCCATTAAGAGAAGAAAGAACGTCTTCATTCAGTTTGTATTTTTTAACACCAACAATCGTTAAAATATATTCGGCTGGCTTTCAAATATACAAAAATAGACTTAAAGACTTCCCCCTCGTTTGGAGGATTATTGTTAAAATAGATAATCACATACACTCACAAAACAAACAACATAAAACTGAATTGAATAGTTTGTTTTTATTGCCATGTACAATAAATACCAACCACTTGAGTAATTTGGTTCACCAGAATAACACACCAAAGAAAATTATTATTCACCATATAAAAACATTTTTTGTTGTTACTTTTAGAGGCCTTTTGAAATACTTTTACATACAATTCTCTCTCCCTTGTAGTGTGTCTATTATTAAAACAGTCAATTGGAAAGAGTCGTACTGTGATTAATGGATGTTTGTATGTTTGAGTCGGTTTAAATTAATTTAATTTTATAGTATTTGAATTATATTAAATTTTTAATATTGTTAAATAAACACAAATCTATTGTCAAAGGCACAAACCACACCCAGGTAAATCAATGTCGGCGATTTTACGGGTCATTAAACATATTTCTAAATAATAATTCACGATTCTGAATGATGTATGGGATTTATTGATATGATTATTTTACGGCCGTAGTTAATATAATAGTGGAATAAAAGTGTGTGCGTGCGGTGCGTATGCGTGTACACGAATATCACCAAGCTCTAGTCTATTCATATATGCACCAATACTATCAGCTCTAGCATGACTCACTAACTTTACACTCTCATTACACTTTTATATCCATATATTTCAACCGCAATCATTAATTATTAAATATATAGAAGAGACTATTCGTAAATATATTACATACATAATGGTCACCCTGATTTTTATGCCAATGATAAAATCAATTATTTATAGTAAGTGCACCAGTAATTGACACCCTTAAGGTAATTTCTAGCTTTGACTCTTAATAAGTTAATTGGAATTAATCAAAGAACCCTAAATAATTTTTAAATGGAATCAATATTTCCCTTTTATTTAATGTAATAAAAAAGCAGACGCGATTTTAAACGCTTTCATTGCTTTTTTATTAAAATTGAAAAAAAAATGGTAAAAAATCACCAGTAATTGATATACGTCATATTTTAGTTTATTAGACACAAAAACGTGTTAATTCATTTTTACCAGTCGGTGATCTTAACTATTACTAGTTACAGTCTTAATCAGTATTTACCTTACAATACAATAAATCAGAGTAAACCTGGATCGAGACGATTTTAATAATATTATTGCCGATCTCCCAGTCGGTATTGGGAACTTTGCCTTTATACATATTTATTATTAGTCCAGGGTGTTTCCAAGGGCTCACATATTAATAAGGTTTTCCTTAAGATAGTCATAATATAATTTAATTATATTAATTTTCCGTTCCGGAATGGACATCTAACCGGTTCTATAACTTTATTAGACCGGTTGGAAGGACACAGTTTAACAATAGAAGAGAAATGATACTACATGTTATTCAAAACACAATATATAAAAACAATACTCCATGCACTATATACTTTGTGAATGGGAACAAATCTCATGGTTATTATCTTCTTTCTTGATTATCTTGAAAAAACCATGAGAAAGTTTTACCTAAAATTAAAATCGTCAACAGTGGTTTTATTTCACAGATGTGTAGTCTCAAAATAAACAATTTTACTATTGTTGTACAATGTCTATAGCAAATTTAGTGGAGTTATTAAAAAGGGCTTTCGACTATTTTACAAAATATTCTGCAACTAGGATATTTTCGTCTTAGATTAGGACTTAAAGTTGCATATTAATTTTATTATTTTAATTGAAAAGCCTCCTAGACTGTTGTAAAATAATAATGTGTATATTAATGAGGGGCTCAGAATCAAAAGCTCAAAACAACGTGTTAATAATTTATTTGTCTGTGACTTTAACTATTACTAGTTACATAGATCACCGACAGGGCGGCTCTTTATGACTTAATAATCGCCTCAGTATTTACCTTCCAATACAGAAAATCAGAGTAAACCTGGAACAAGACGATCCATTGGGATTTTAATACATATTATGATCTCCCAGTCATAATTAACGATCAAATATTTTTTTTATTTTGATGGAATTTTATTAATTATGTTTTTTTACATGAGCGGGATTTGAACCCATGACCACAGTATTTGTAGTCACTCACCTTATCCCTTTTGTAATATCAAATTTAAAGATAGATTAGGTTAACTCTTTCAATAATTATTTATTAAATATTATGGCATTTGCTAAACATGGCAATGAACATATTATTGAAACATTAAATTCATTAAATTTTTTCCATCGTTATTTTATCAATGAGATTTTTTAATATAAGAATCTACGGATGTTAATAAAAAAATTGTACTTTTTCCCATTGCAAAAAACAAGTAATTTACCGTAAAACTGTATAATGCAAGCATATATGTATAATTTCCTTTCAATTCAATTGCATTCCCTTTGTCTCTTCTCTGGTACATAACTTCCGTTTTTTGCAGATTAATTATTTCACATTGTATGAAAATGAGTGGAAAGTATTTATTATGTGCATGTAAAAAATATATATTATTGTGTATCTAGATTTACTAATGGACCGTTTCATACTGGACTAATTAACATCTGTTACTTGTATAACATTTGTCTTCATGGCTTATTTATAACGCTCTAGTTTATTCTAATATACATAAATACAGTAAGCCTCTATAATAATTATCTGGATATCTTTGCCCCAAATTAGTCCACGAATGAATCTTTACAAAGGTGAATGATTCATAAACAATACTAAGAAGGAATTTGTTCTTCATCGGTTCATAAACCAAGTTAAATATTATATGCCATGAAAATTCGGCTCATTACCAGACAATGGACTATCGTATTGACGACTTTAGGTGTGTCTTTTTAAATTAATAAATATTTTTTCTTGTTAATCAAGCTTATAGTTTCAACAGCTTAATTTTTTATATTTTTTTTTTTGTTAATTTATCCTGTTTTATTTTGACATGCTTTTGTTAGATTTTGTTTGTGTGATTCTGTGAATATAGACTTTAATATATATTTTACATATTATTTCTTCTTCATTGAAAGTTTCTTAATATGTATAGTATTTATATTAATTTTTAAATTATTGTTTCTTAGTTGGATTTAGACAATTTTTAATTGATCAAAAAAAGGCAATAAATAGCCTGGGGAGAGGACGTTCAAAAAATAGGTTTTAATTGGTAACTGATTCAATATAAAAACGGTAATATTTTAAATATATTATAATAATTTAAAGCGGTTTTTCTATTCCCGCCCCCTAGGCCTGTTTATAAGTTATATATACTAATATTTTTTGCATTTAAATATGACAATTCAAAAAAATTTCGAAATGAATTCGAGGTTAGGTTAAAAATTTTGGTTCTTTTTTATATGGTTTTAGATTTTTTTCTATTGAATATTGTAATACAATAAAAAATAAATTATATAATCTATTTCTTATTAAAAAAAAAAATCTTTCGTGAAATCTGTTCCTTCTGTGTTTGTAAAATCCGTTGTTTCTGTCAAATACGCAGTAGTGGATATCGCGTTCCCGTCACGTATTAAGAACTGATTATTTTTCTATTTTTAATAAAATACGCATTTGATATCTATCTATCCATACATTTTGTTGTCATAATATGGGTACTTCCAGTTGTGTTTCTTTTCAAAGCTGCAAAATATATTATAATTAATTCATTTGTAGTTTTACAAGGGATAGTTTTGTGTTCCTAATCAATATTGTTGTCAATTTCGTGCTTCACAAGTAATAATTATTATTCATTGTCGTAATAATATAACGATGACTTTGATTGTCGCGTGTCCTTTATAATATTACCTGCAAAATAAATTGAATAAAACCTGGTGAAAACGCAAAATATCCATAATTCAGTACTACAAATTATATAATACAGCCTGACAGTCTTGGGTGGATTTATCTGTAATTCTCACATACTGAATTTCCCACGATTCGTGTATAAAAAATTAAATTATCTGATCACCCTGTGCATTTAATTCACGAGCTAGTACTGAAATTAGGACCGTCCTATTGTTTGAGTTTTCCCATGCACTTCTTCTCCTCGGTATTTTCACATAATTATCAAATTAAAAGGTAATCAAACCGTTTAAATATCGCATGAGAACATTCCGATGACATTTTAGTTCATTTCTTTACTAATTTTTATTCAAACTTATCATTTGACGTTTGTATGTTTGGGTTTGTAATTTACATACATACATATATATATATTTTCACTTTCACTAACACACGGTGAAATCTCAATAAAAATTCACAAACGAATGATGAACTCTTCTCATAAACTCGTTATAATTTATAGTTTCAACGACAAACCAGTTAAATACAGTTCGAAATCATAATTATAGGCAACGGAAATGGGTGGAGACTTTTCTTATAATCGGTGACAGTTGAAAGTTAACCCATATTAAACATGCATTTTTATTTATTTAATAGTCTCAATATTTTATTAATTCCACACATTCATTTATTAAACACGAAAAATAATTTAATAATCAACAGTAAAATTCAGTCTTCATTTCATTCAACTTTTTTTGCATTGAATTTATATTCATTAATTTATACGGAATTTTGAGAAGTTTTTTACAAATTTTAATTTTTTTAGACACAAACATCGTGTTAATTTATTGTCTGTCGGTGATCATTACTATTACTAGTTACACAAAAACTCCTAACTATAATCCAGGAAATCAGAGTAAACCTGAATCAACACAATAAATTTTTAATATTATTCCCGATCTCTGTCGAATAAAATTTTATAGTAAATACCACAAAAATCTTAAACTTTTTATTAAATGAATTTGATATTTTACCATAAATTTTTCTAACTGCAATTTATTTATAAATAAATATCAAATTATTATTAGAATTTATTTATTATACATAAGTTTTTACAATGATTGATAGAACAATACATCTTTGGAAATAGACATCTTTTTACATATAACTAACATGAGAATGTTTTATATAAATTTGACATGAGTAATAGTATTTAATTATAGAAAGAATGGGGAAAAAAATAAAAACCTTTATAAATATCAATTACTGATTTTTTTATTAACTCGTAATTGAACCGAAAAAAACAATATTTGTTTATACGGTTTTATGAATATTATTCCCGATCTCCCATTTGTATTAAATAACCGATCAAATATTTTTCTCCATCTGCAATGTATTCATATTTAAATATCAAATACTTAATTGAACCGAAAATTATATATTTTTTATTTATTAACTACCGATCTCCCAGTTGTAATAACCGATCATGGCAATTTTTTTTATTAGTGAAATGGATGAATTTAATGTAAATTTGTGACTAATGCTGAAGTATCACTTTTATTTGATTATCATTAAAATAATTTTAGTTAAAAATTAAACGTCAAATGTAAAAAAAATGTCAAAAAATATGCACGCTCTCCTCTTTTATTGAATTGATATAATCAGTTTTTGATAGTTTATTGTGGTTTTCTCTATATCCCCATTGTGTAAATCATTCAATGAAAATCTCAGCATATACATATAATGTAAATATAATATTATTTAATGTAAAACCCTTGTATGGACAATCATGGGATAAAGTGAAGCAACCCTAATGAGAATGCGGTCATGTACACCCATACAAAGTGCAGTACTTTGAGTGTCTCTCCCTCGTTTAAAAGCGTTATTTGTATCCTGTTTTAGAGGGTGGTCACTATTTTAGACACACAATGACGATACTTAGGGGAAGTTCCCTGCCTAAATGCTGGAACTGACTATAATATATCGTATTTTACATAAAAATATCATTGGATAACGCTTACATTTGCACTATCCATAATTCTACCCGAGCTTGGATAACACCACCGATAAGGCTTCTTTCTTCGCTGTGTCTTTATAACTTTGTATAATAATATTAATTTATATTTCAAATCGTATTATATGAAATCGTGAGACTGTTAAGACATACTTAAAAGTTGGATACAATATTATTTATTTATTAATAAATACGAAAGAACGTACTCAAAACGAGTAATGGCCACTCTTTTAAGCTATTTTTTTTAAATATGTAGGTATATAATTTCTTTAATTTTTAATGGAATATTTAATTTTATACTATTCAATCTTATTTTTATTTATTATTAATACATATTTTGTTCAGGTTTCAAATGGAACAGTAACGAACTATTGAATTTATAATAAAATTAAAACGAATTCATAGCAATACATTCATACAAAGCGTATTTTAAAATAAATATTTCTACCTTAGCAAAAGACATATTTGTGTAAGTTCTCTCGTTTTTATTCATGTCACTCAAATAATGTTTTTTTTATTAATTATGACGTTCTTCTTTATCATTTTCGAAATATTTTTTTATATAATTTAATACATATAACTCTATTGGTATCCGTATTCAATTATTTATTACGTATTGAGTATTTATTAATAAAATAATTATCAATATCTGGTGATGAAAAAAAACAATTAAAATATATTTTCCAGGCTTTAGCCTGGAAGCGTTCTTTTTATTTAAAAAAAAAAAACAAGTAAAAACGTATTTATAATGAAGCCTATATACAAATCGCATCTTTAAAACGACAACGTGTTATTGAAAAAAAAATGATTTTTGTTTTTACGTCATTAAATCATTACATCTTATTCTATGTTACAAAAATATGGTATTTTTAATGCGAAAGACAGAGACGAGCGAAAATCTTAAAATCACTGTTTTTTCAAATAACACGTTGTCGATTTAAAGGTGCGAAATATATCAATAGATTGGTGGAATCTTGTTGTATGTCCATTATTGTCAAATATGGAGATTTCTGGATAAATAGTGTCCTATAGATTATATGTTTCTATTGATAATATTTCTTGCGTGCAGAAATCCAGTAAAAACTTTGTAATTTGTTAAGAAACTTTATGTTGATTGATGAACGTCATTTCCAAAACCAATATTAATTTGCATCGATCGAGTGTGATTTATTTTAAATTGAACATTTGGTCAAATTACGCAAATTCACCGGGAAACATTACGAAGGGTATTTAGCACAAAACAATGGGACTTTTTAAAATTACTCTTGTCGTCTAGACTATCAAGTAATAAATAATTTATAAATAAAAGTGAGTGCTATATTAATAATAATTGTAGAACAAGTAGTCGCTGGTTGGCACATCCTCATTATATCACGCTGTTCATATGACACACATTAATATATTTAAAATAAAATATAGTGTAATATAAAACTAAGCCAAAACAAACTACTGAAAAAGATAACCGGCTAGAATTTTATAAACTTGGGTTGTTTATTTTTTGATGAGATAATAAACTGTATTATGTGATAAGAGATACGGAAGACAAGCAAACAAGAAGTAGTCCTTTAAAGACCTATTTATCACATTGAACTAAATAAATTTGTTTTTTTTCCTTAATCAGTGTGGCATAATAACAGTAAGGCAGTAAGGAGCCACGCTAATTCAGCCTTTAAATTCAAAGACCTTTATTTAAAGTGGCGATGGATTTAATTAAAGTCTATTCGCACTCGGTGGAGACAAAAAAAATCAACTCATTTTATTTTATCAATTTATTTATTTGCATATAAACGCTCATAAGAGCGATAATAGAGGTTTAAAACATACATGAAAAGTACATATAAAATATAAAAATAAATAATGGTATTAATAATAAATGTATATAAAATAAAATAAAGTAAGGTGTAGGAAACAATCATTTTTAATATGTTACCATAATATAAGTTCGCTCCTAAACAAGCCCTATATGTGGCAGAATTGGTGGAAAAGAGTTCACCCAGGTGCGCATAAAAATAATAAACTATAGAATAGAAGTTTATATATACAAAAATTGGCTAGTGCCTTATGGAGAATTATTGTTTAGTTTGCCTTTATCGATAGCGAATAGACCTTAGTTTAAACTTTTTTCTGGTTTGGGGGAAAAAATTAATTATGTACTTTACTTTCTAATGCAATGAAAATATGTAATTTTAATAAAAAAAGTAATAAAAAGTCCAATGAAACCTCGATATACGTCCGGTTTGTTTGGACACAAAATTATTATACGACATTTAACATAATATATAAAAAATGACATAATATATAAAAAATGATATGATTTTCAAAATACATTTTTTTTTTTCACCCTACACTTATATTAAAATCGTAGGCATAAAACGGTTAGTGTTGTCCAATTGTTGGTTCCTACGAAAGGTCTTTTTATATGCATTTTTTATATTTATTTGGCATGATATTGAATTTTCAGGGCATTTTCATCGTATAAATTAATATTTTGGACAGGCAATGACATAAATAGTCAACGTCATGTTGGTTGTTGCATAAAATGGCATTGGTGACCTTCTTACAACTATGTTAGAATGCAAAACCGATAGATTTTTAAATAGTTTGTTAATTACGCCATCATTTTTTTTATATAGCAAAGAAGTATTAAATCATTATCCGGAAATGTTTGCAAGAGTCACGTAATAAATACTACTTACACGAGGGTAGTCATGGGGTGAAGGTCAATTTTATTAATATTTTATTAGATAAAAGGGGTTGGGTTTCTATTTCATTGAGTAGCCACAATATTCTTAATTGTATGGCCTTAGCTTAAATATATTCTTTTAATAAACAAGTGGTGGATAAGGGAGGAAAACAGCCCTGTTTAAAAACATAAAATTATTATTCTTTACACCACGACTGTTTATTTTTAAATAACATTTTATTATATTTGATTTGTATAATTCTAAACTATTTTTATTATTTTTTTCTTTTATCAAATGTGTGGTAGTATTCTGGATGCAATCGATTTTTGTCTCGGGTGTTGGTCTGGTTGCCTCCCTTAAATACAGCCTCCAAGGGGCGATGAACTTTCATCACAACTTATTATATTTTCATAAAAAAATTACATATTTTTACACCGTACGTGTTATCTTATTCATTTAGTCTTTTACATATGTACATTTAAAAACGTGCCACTGCATTTCTAAAGGGGATTGAATACATATTATGTGTTATATTATATGCTCAAAACCAGATTATAACCCCCCATCGTTGACTTGGCGAATTAAATAATAAAAATGGGATTATTTTCTATGTAATTTATTTGATAAAAGTGTGTTTTATTTATGTATAAATTGTAATATTTGTGACCATCTAGCGGTAATGCGGTTATTTCAGCCCTCAACCATTTTCGCTAATAAAAAGCATACAACGGGTTTCAACAGATGGCGGTAGTCAATTTAAATAAAATTCTATAGAAAAATCATTTAAATAAAATGTATATATGTTTAGTTAGTATCATTTTTTATTATCAACGTGTATTTTTACAGAAAATTAACTCTTCTTACCTCCTCATATGTAGAAATATTAAACTCGTTAATAAATATCTTAATTCATCTCTAAAATTCCTCTTAAAATACGTCATTTTCATGATTAATGTATGATGGCCAATTCAATCGTATGTCCAGACATAACGTATTTTACAAGTAGATTGTGGTTAATTTGATCGATATAAAACAATATAAATGAAGGTGATGGCTTGGTCGCGTGATTTGACTGACCTCTGAAACTTTTCGGCGGATGGTACGGCCTATGCCAACAAAGATCCTATTTAATTCTACAGCTTTTACAATACATTATGCCACAATAATAATATATGGTAGATCATTTGGAGGAATGAATACGTGTATTCGATTGAAATCCATTTAATTCAGGCATTAATGGCCCTTTAAAACTAACCTAACCTATTCCAATTTTATGATGAATATTTACATGATTAAAAAATGTTTTGCACTAAAAAATAATTAAAATATGTCATATTATTACTGTTACTATTTAACAATTTGAATATGTGCGACTTTAATTATATAAATTTAAATTAATTTTACATGCCTGCGTCTGAAATACAAATTGATTTTCACAAACAGCATTCGCCTGAAACGGGTCGTCCTTTTCAGGTAATATATTGGGTTAAGGTCGTTATAATAAATTGCTTTTCTTGATGAAACTACTAACATTAATATACAAATATAGTCATATTTTTTATTAATATATTTTTTTATTTTTTTGCAGGTAAACTGAAGTCAATTTTCTTAAACATGGCTGTTGCATACGGGTTTGTATTAATTTCAGAATAGTTTCTCTCCGATTTTAAATGGATCTAATATAAAGTTTAATTATGTATAAAAGCTATAATTGTAATAAAAAATATATACTATGTATTCAATCAAATACTATTATATGAATGATTTTATTTTAAATATATCGATGTATGTATAAAGGGGTTGAAACCTTTCATTCCCACATTATCCTGACAAGTGATTTGTTCACTGAAGGCTTAAAATGGACGACACTTTAATCCTTACACCCCATTAAATGAGAAAAAACATGGCTTCGTCCTTAAAACGTATCATATTTAATATTATTAAACCTTTCAATGATTCAGTGGGGAGAACTACCCCTGTTTACGCTTCCATTTAGTTCCAAGTAACTTGAGCCTCCCCTTAAAGTATTTGTGATATCGATAGTTTTCCCTATTGATTTTAATCGCACGATGAATATGATGATGATATTTAAAAAAAAATAGCTTAGGTAAAAAAATATACCAACAATTTTATTAGTAATGTTATAATAAAATAATTTTAGATCGTCTCTGCGGTAAGGATTTTTTTTTAAATATTATAATAATACTAACGCGCTACAATTTTTAATCTAGTATGAATTTTTTTACAATTAAAATAATAATACATTTTTTTATTAATTGTAAATTTTTTTTTCGGTACATTGTAAAAAAATTTAATTCCATAAAAGTGTTTGTTGTTTTTCAACATCTATTATACATACGTATCTTAAGCTTATGAAGGATTTTTTTTTACTGGCAACACTTATCAATTCATGTCGCTACACTTTTGTTTTTTTTATGTTTGTAAATGTAGAGAAAATGGCGAGTTTGTTTACCAACTGCCATTATGTGTCACACAAAAAAACTATAATATTGTTAATATGTTATTATTTCACCAATCGCAACCGTTTGCAGTATGAGTTCGCCTAAATTTTATCTACAAACATAAGAACTAATTAGAGATCGTTCCAAAAATATTTCGTGAGAATATATGTATATAATATTAATTTAGGAAAATTGCCAAAAATCCACAAGTTGTTTCCGTATAAATTTCTTCCAAATATACACATTCTCTTATTCTTATCGCATCTAATTATTTTAATTGAACATAATGCATGCATACATATCTCTGTATTGATTTCTTTGATATACAAAACACAGTGGAATGTATTGTTTATTGTGGTATTAAAGTTTTAGTAGGACAGTCCATGTCGGAGCTGTCTCCATATTATTATTCAAATATCATCAAAAATCTGTATTTTTTTAAATCTTAAATATGTATTAATTATTTGAGCTTTAACAATACGCATATTAGGTATAATTTTTAAAAAATAATATGTGTTGCTACATTAATTTAAGACGATATTATAAACGCTAAGAATATAATACACTATAAATAGTTTTTTATTTGGGTTTATTTTTAAAGCCATTTTCAGACATCAATCATAATTTAGTGGGTACAGTATTGTTGATCATATTTTTTATACTGATAATAAGCATTATTTATATATAAAAAAATCAAAATCTACGTATCCCTCCTTACTAACTGTTATACTTATAGATTAAATGTCATCCTTTAAATTTAAATACCGCAAACGTCTATGATTGGTAATATTATAACACAATATAATATAGACTCAAAGCGTAAATAATCATAGTCGTTGGTAATTAAGCTAAAACGTGTTGTATTGTTAAAAATAATTTTAAAATATCTGACTTTATATTTATTATTGAACTCTTGTGAGATAATACTTTAATAAATAGAATACGAACATAGTTTAAAGAGGAAAAAAAATATTTGAAGATTGTTTTTAATTTTTATTCACAATACGAATTTTGTCTAAAGAATCCCCTTTTTTTCTCTCTTGTAAAAATCACTTAATTTATTTATTTATTTATTTACACACACATATATATAATATATATGTATATATATATATATATATATAAATATATATATATATATATATATATGCTGCTGCTATGTGTGTGTGTGTGGCTCAAATAAATAAATTAAGTATTTAGGAAAAAAGTGCTGGAATAAAATTCGCTTATTGTGAATAAAAACAATCTTCAAATGTTTCCCACTAACTATATATATATATATATATATATATATATATATATATATATATATAACGTTACAAATAATCCAATACGTTACGATGGTTTACAAAATATAAAAAAATAATTATACTTCATAATAATATTTAAAAAAAAGTCAAATCAATAAATAAAACAAATATCAAAGCGAAATAAATAATAATAATATGTGATTTAAAATAGTTACTTTTTAAATGAAATATTTATCATCTAATGAAGCTTCAATCAAATACATGTTCATAAATGTGTAGAGTAAATGTCACACTTGCTAAGCATATCAAACAGAAGCGATATTATTCACTCGTTTGCGGTGTGTTAATTCGTCACTGCGCGTGTCTACATTCACTCTACACATTCATGAAACAAAGTATAGATTTTTAAATATATGATATGATGACTAATGAATATAGAATTAGTATTGACGATCTGATGTCATCTGAAGCCTCTTTCTGTGAGGTTCAACCGGCTTTCAGCTGTGTTGTTTAA
Organism: Agraylea sexmaculata; assembly: GCA_022606485.1. NCBI lineage: Eukaryota > Metazoa > Arthropoda > Insecta > Trichoptera > Hydroptilidae > Agraylea > Agraylea sexmaculata. The sequence goes on from JAGTTH010002160.1 coordinate 84,625, forward strand.
AGGGGCGGCTGGGGGTGGTGGGTGAAGGGTGGAGGGTGATTGTACGTCCATGATGATGAGGAAGTATCTGAAGTGGGGCAAGAGGGTTTCAGGACTTGCGCAATAACAGCCTTCCTTGTCTAGGATCATCGCATTCATATTTACCATTCCCTGGATCGTCAATCCCCTATTTATTTATGTTTTCCTTTTTTGTACCCCATTTTTGTACATGTATTTTATTTTTACATTTTAACAATTGCTAAATTTTTCATTGTTTTTTAATTAAAGCATAAAATATTATACTAAATAATAAGTCCCGCTTCCATTTTAATTGGGCGCCATCTTGGTCAATGTGACGTTTAGATCAGTTCGGCTTTAACCATTGTGTTGCTTGACAACTCTATTAATACCGCATATAAAGAACCCATCTCTCTCAATTTAATTACAGAATATGCGCAATAATTAGTTAAATAACAATATGGAAAAAAATTTAAAACGTAATATATCCACTCATAATACTCTTAGTAGATATGTAATTCTTATGCGGGCAGCAAACTGTAGCGTGTGCGGCCCGCATTATAATTACATAACACAATGCTTAACTGATGTAAACCTCACATAACCAAGATGGCGCTAATCAAAATGCTAGTGGGACTTTTGCCTCATTATATTAGGAAAAATATCCTTTTTAGTTGTAAACCGTATTTTATTGCAATACACACATTAAGCACCAGTTCATTCCATAGTATGTTAAATACTTCATTTACCCCCTAAATAAAATAAACCATTGGCCTTTCCCATTAGGAATTATTGATATGAGGATAAGAAGCGTGGCTACAAATGCGGTGGTTATGGATTCAAATCCCGCTCAAGTCAAAAATTAATAAATTGATTTGATCGGTTATTACGACTGGAGGATCGGGAATAATATTAATAAAATCCCGATAGATCATTTTGATCCAGGTTTACTCTGATTTGCTGTATTGTAAAGTAAATACTGATTATTATTACCTGTGTAACTAGTAATAGCACCGACAGACAATTAACACGTTGTTGTGTCATAAAAAAGCTCTTCGGGGCGTAAATAAATAATAAAGCAGTAAAATTAATTCCACTAAAACGAATATATTCGATATTTAGTATTTTTGACGTAAAATAATACAAAATATTCAATATAATAGTGTAATGAGAGTGTGTGCGTGCGATGCGTATGCGTGTACAACTAGCTCTAGTCTATTCGTAAGCACACCATCTAGTACGACTCACTAACACACTCTCATTACACTATTGTGTTGAATACGGTCCCATTTTTTTTATTTATAATCTTAATAAAACATGACTAATAATTTCAAAATTGACTGTGTTAAAAATTTTATTATAAAAAATTCAATAATATAAATTCCACTATAATGAAATAATGTTTGGCATAAAATGAAACAAAAATGGGGCTATTTTTTTTAATTGATATTCTTAATATAACATGATATTTTATAACGAACAATTTAATTTATTTGTATTAGTTAAAACATTTGGTATGTTTGGCATAAAATAATTATGTATATGTATAATACATAAATTGGGTTGTAAATAATGTATAAGATAACGATAAAAATTCATATGAATCGTGGGAAATGTTTACATCCCCTGTGTGGGCGCGGGCGGGTAGTTTCCACCCCCAGTCAGTCGGCTTCAGATCTTCAAGGAGTCACCACGCATACATTTGACACCAAACCACAATCATCTTAATACCAAATCAACACCAAGTTAGTCCCAATTTCACTGTAACGAAGGTGAGTCTCGCATTTATTAAAAAAACACGGTAAATCTCGATCAGATTGTACGAAACTAAACGCACCCCGTACTTGTTTACGTGCCACAAAGGAGTGACGCTTTCGCACCAAACACTGTATAAATCATAATATGAATAATGCGTAACAGCTTGTAGTTATCGTCGAAAACGTATTGATTAATATCGTAAAATAATAACTTGTTGGACGCTTAATAGAATAAAGAGCACATGTAGTCTTAATTTATCATCTCATCTTTTACTCGGCGTAGATAACTACGTCTTAATTCATAATATTTTACTACCACTAATATTCAGATTCAGAAGCCTTGTTCGTGCACTTGAGTATTTTTATAAATCCAATATTAGCAAAATCGATTTCCGATTCCGACCGACTGCGGTTGAATGACATATTTCGTATTATTTATTCATCCAGAGGTTATATTTTTTTTAGTTTGTTACGTGGTTAAACACAGTAAGCGGTTATTGTGCATAGATAAAACAATTTATAATGTCTTTTACAACGGTTACGCCCTTCACTGTTAAAACTATGTAAAATGTTGAGGATTATTTTATTTTATGGCAACACTTTGGTGTTTGTTCTATTTTCGAATGAAGGTTCAAATAAAACCTTGCTTTAAAATTTATTATTAAACAAATATGTGTATATATATATATATATATATATATATATATATATATATATATATATATATATATATATATATATATATATATATATATATTAATGATAATGTGTGTGTGTGTGTGTAAATAAATAAATAAATTAATTAAGTGATATATATATATATATATATCATCAAAACCGTAATTTTTGGAGGGTCAATTTTATATAAAGATAATTAAATTTAATTTGAATTAATGTTCATTTTTTAAATAGCCATATTTTCTTAGTTTACACTATTTAATTTTCAGTACAAATAAAAATTGAAATGAATTCGTATAAAATAATATATCGAGTGTACACTGTCAAAATGCATATTTCATAGTTTTGGGATAATGGCGAATTAATGAAAAAATAAATTCTCAACAGAACTACAAATTTATGTTATAGATTTGAATAATTTACAATGTGGTATATATAAGTCAATGACTTCTTTTATCTTTCCAAATATAACACAATTATAAAAATACCTCTAGTTTAACTACCAGAATTCATGTAAATTTGACTTAGTTAATTTTTTTCTCCCGAAATATTGATGATACTACTAAGTACGTTTTGGCAGTAGATAAAGTAATAAAAAATAAAAAAAATGCATCCCTAACTCAAAATCGTCAAAATATAACCTCGATATTTATAGGGGTAAACAAAAATTAATTATGTTTTTTTTTTTAAATGTGTAGTTTTAAATCTGCATCTTTCAGCTTGAATCAGTTGTTTTGTATCACCTGTACAATTTGGCAAATGGACTAAAGCCAAACCTATGTATACATATGTTTGAACCAAAGTAAATTTTTGTATTATGATTATTGGTATTTATCAGGTTAAATCTTCTTTTATAATTGAGTCCATTGAGATGGCATATTAAAGATACACCGACCTTGGTGCATGTGTTGATGTGTCTGTTTCCATGTTGTGTCTTTCTCCAGGTGGCACGAACAAATCCTCCATTCCATTGATTGTGAACACGCATGCGTTATTCTAATACTAACACGCAACTATATTTATTATATCGACACAATAACAACTTTTAACTTTGGCTAAAATACACGTGTAAACACTTCACTTGGCTCGTTACAACCAAAGGTCATATTTGATTCTATTGAGTCTTCCCTGACCTTTGAACAACAATTATATCGAATTAAATCTCTGATATACTTGATTAGTAAACTTAGTCCCGCATAATTGAATACTGCAACGATATATATTTTTTAAATTATTTGTGTAAATTGTGTTGTTTAAGTCCTAGTGTCGAAAAATTACTACAGACTCACAAAAATAAAATATTATATAAAAAATATATTTATTATTAAATTCCACCCAAATATCAACACGATCAACAATAATAATATTGATAGTATTTTTCCATATTTTTATCGGCTTATAAGACAATGCAAATAAAATATTACTATTGAGAGGTTGGGTGGAATAAGGGCGGGTAACGGGATACGCCCTTCCATCCGTAAAATAAATGTTGTAAATAATCTGATAATCTTTTCGATATCATCGTTAAATAATGGTAATGTAATTTACCTATTACCAAAGAAAATTTCTATATACGCCCTTATTCCACCCATCCCCCTCAATTATATAAAATATAATTGATACAGTGCTCCAATACAAATATTTAATAAGAAATAAATTCTATAAGACGATTATTTCGTATTGATATGATCGAAAATTAATTTGTAGTAAAACCCTTTCTATTAGATATTAATTAAAAAAAACATTTTGAGACATTTATAACAATTTGAATACATAAATTATAAAATGATTGATTTTTTACACGCTTTTATTAAATATTAATTTTAAATTATTTAAGTTATTTCGGATTAAATGGGGTCAGTATGTTGAAATAAAGACGATTTAAAAAAGAATTTGGTATGTCAATTAGAAATTATTACAAAAAAATATATATAAAATTACAAAGATGACTTGATTTATTGTATACAGAGTGGAAATACAATATTTTACACATTTAATAGTAAATTTATTAACAATTTTTATAGATACCTCCCCTTAAAGTATTCCCAATAATTAAAATTCTGTAAATTAACAATTGGGGTCTAGTTTCTAAGTATATCCCGAAATAAGCTTTAAAATAAAGATATTTCTTTAAAAAATTCTTGATATGGTATAAAAAGAGAGACTCAATAAGTATATTTGTAAGGAAAATCTCATTTAATAACTGAACTAATTACTAAGATAATTAATTAAACGATGTACAATTTTTCCAAGTCCTTTTCTTGTGTACAAAACCTTCACATTGTTTACTAACTTCAAGTCTTTAAGCTCAGCTAGTTCATGAACATTAAAAATGATTAAACAATCGATTAGCTAACATTAGATAATTGATTAGTTGGAAATATCGCATGATAAGTTCAATACCCCTTAAAAGATAAATAAAATAAATGTGAATATGAAATATTGATGCTCAATATCGCGTGTATTTGAAACAGTGCAATAAACTTTCGTATATGTGTTCAATAAAGATAGATAATGCATTTTTAAATTTTATTTTACAATTTCACAAAAAATATATATATACAGAAAAAGGAGAACATGCTCAATAATTTGACAAATGTAATATTCAAAGATACTTAAACCGACTTCATAAATATATAAACCGACAGTTGAAAATAAAATTGATTTATTTTACATTGAAATACAATTTTAAATAATTCATAAATTTAAAGTAGTAAAACTATTGTTTAATCTGATTTGTATGAATTTATTCTGTTTATTTGCTTTAACTTATGTAAATTTAAAATCCAAAGAAATCACAGTAAACCTGAATCGATAAGATTTTTATAATAATATATTATTCTCACAATAATGAATCCATTCTTCTTGAGCTATAATTCTGATGATTATATTGAAATCAGATATATAAATTAGTAAGATAAATATTGATTACTGTAGTATATAAATTAAACTTTATTTTGTATTACTTAAAAAGTCTAGAATGTATGTAAATATATTTTTTTATTTTAATGTTTAAATTATTGCAAACTGACAATCAGAAAATCACTCAATTTCTGTCTATTTGTTAATAATTCTCACCCCTAGAATTATTGTTTATACCCTTTATTGTCCAATATTAAGAATATTATTTTGTTTGTGACATCCAAACGATGCCGTCATTATAATATATTATAAATCGCTTTCCAACTGGAAAAAGGGCAGGAAAACTTTTGACAAAATAGGTCAATTATACAAACAAATATTTGCCCGCAATTTGAGCACGAAACTGCTATTTCTTCAGCTTAAATTTTAATTTCAATAAAAATATGTCCACAGTGAAGCTCCTCAAGAGTGGATAGTAAAATGTCAAGTTTAGATTAATGGTTTCTTTGCACGAATATACAATTCATACACATGTTTATTATTTGGCAACACACACACAAAAAATCAATATCTCTTTGTAAAAGTAGAACACTTCTTTGGCGGTTAACTTAACTTATGGTTGTTTGGAGGAAAGTCACGACATCGTCACGTCAAAATCGCACTTTCAGCAAACTCTTGTTAATTGTTTCATTCAAATTTGGCAGGCGAGAAATAATTGCCCACTAATCGACTATGGCATCAATAATCTATTAAGAATTTAGTATTTTAATTAATAATCAGACATAAATTGATGAGGTTTAAAATTCCAACTATTAATATCGCAAATGTAGAGTAGAATTATTAATATCGCATATGCTTATTAAAATTTAATAATCTGTTCCCTTTTCGAATTTTTTTAATAAATAATCGTGATAGCCTTTAAAGTCGTATTCAATATCATAGTTTAATAAGAGTGTGTGCGTGCGATACTATTCGTATACGCGCTAATACTATCAGCTCTAGCACGACTCACTTACACTCTCTCATTACACTATTGTTTGATCATATTTTTCACACGTAATCATTAATGATTAAAAATATAGACTATTAAAAAATTTTGTTTAGATATTAATGAAATGGCAACATTATTACAAAAAAATATACACAGTTTGAAAATTGTAGATAGGTTTCTATCCAAATTTACTCTGATTTCCCGGATCGTAAGGTGATATTCTACTGTTAACTGTTTCGATATTCTAAAACAATATTGTATTTGCATTGCAACTTTTAATATCTTAAAAAAACCTCAAGGTGTACAAAAAACAAATAAAATTGACGTCACATGTTCTGCCGAAATGTTGAAAATATTTTTTGTAACAATAATACCTCATTTTAAATATTTTAAGTTCATTCAATAACACCTCGAATAAATTATCAACGCGTTATTGTCACAAAGTATTGATTTTTATAAATATTTTCAATACTATTATAAAGATTGTTAATCGCGTTGACTTCTTGGTGTAATTCCATAATTTAAAGAGATGTGTTTGTAATTTCCACTATAGTTTTATTATAGTCATAGTAGTTTCGACTACTTGGATGTAGTCTAGTCATCTTCAGAAATGAGTACATGTTAGTAGTCGAAAGTACTAAGACTCTAATAAAACCATACTGGAAATTACAAACATATTTCTTTAAACTATCGTAAAGGTTAGTTTATTGATTAAAAGTGTGATGAAACTTTGGTTTGGGTTTATTTTTGGTCCGTGTTGGAATTGACCACACCCAGTATTACCTCATACTTGACAACCCCCCGTGTATAAATAGACCGGGGGTTGTTTTATTACATTCACTTGTGTGTATTTATAAAATGTTAAGATAATTATTTCACTCCGAAATAAGTGTCGCCAAACTGAAAAGGCTTCTTTGCGCAACTGAACGAGGCTTAATATGTCTGCCATTATCTCTAAATACCATTACTTTGCTGATGATTTCAATTTAATTATAATAAACTTCCTTTTTTCGAGTCGTTCAAATGAAATTGTTATCACGATGGCCCACTTTTCACGGTTTTAGCAAACAATTCGCCAACTTTGTTTAATTAACTAACAAAGCTTTTAATTGCATTTCTAATTTCGTGTTACATGGGCATCACAACGAATTGGATTTCTAATATTTAACCATACAGGAATTGAAACCTGTGGATTATTACAACATCGTTCGTGACCTGAAAGCAAAATATTTATACACACGAGTGATTTGTTCAACCCCTACATTGTTGTAGTTCGTTAACCCTCTATTATATATTATTTAAAAAAATCATAGACTAATAAAATGATAAGGGTGTGGCTCTTCAAATAGTATCAGGGATCGAAAATCTCATTACTTAATAATATAATGCCTCGTTGCTGAACAGTGCTGGTTCAATTTAATTTTATAAATAAATAAGGGTTGGTTTAGTATCCGATCGATACTGATGAATATTAATTTCTCTATAAATTCCGCAATCGATATGTTTTCTCTATTAATTAATGTGGATTTTTACTGGGTTTTCTATCACATTCAAAATAAGCGACTTAGGCGCCGCACAGACATTAATGATCATCTAATGTATCTCAGCCAATGAGAGAACGAGTGCTCGACACTGATTGGCGTTGGTGTTTGTTAACATTTCTCTCATTGGCGGAGATACGAAAAGCAGCAACGAGCACTTATATATGTGCAATGCCTTGTAGTTATTAATATATATCATTTTATACATTATTATTAGACCTAATTATTAATACTGACCCATATACAATGGAGATTTTTATGCACAATTAAGTTCTAAATTAAAAAAAAAAAAATGTTGAGGTAATTTTGCTATTAGATAAATAAATATTTAAAAATTATTTTGTATAATTAAAGGATTGCAGATGACTTTTTTAATTGTAAAGTATGCATTTATGTATTATTAATTTAATTTAACTCTCCTTGATAATCAGCTAGAGCAAATTTCAAACTTTATAATTAACTTAAGTACCACAAACGGTTGTGATTGGTGGTATCGAATCCATGTATTAATGTTTACAATGTGCTCAATTACCTGTCCACGGTTTACACAATAAAGTGGAATATTTGCCTCTGTACTCAATTCTTATGAATTGTGATGTTGATTTGAAAAATCGGTTTTGATTCGTGTAACCTAAGTAGAAAAGTTTTTAATGAATCGCTTGGTAAACCACCCAAGCATATTTTCCCATTAATAGATCACAATATAATTTATAAAATCAATTTTCTGATGTGAACTTTTCAGAACACGAGTGAAGCCTTATCGATCGGTCCCCTGAAAACAGACACACTTCTCCATAGACACGGCCAACTTTTTATTTCAAACAACGACCACTTGCTTTCAGCTATACATATTCAGTTATCATCTATAATTATTATGAAATATGGCCGATTTCGGGGTTGAATTTACATTTTTTGCCGCACGCTATTATGAGTTTGAAAAATGACGCTGCGATGTAATATGTTCGTGTCGTCCTTTTAGCAATAAAATTTCGTAAATAAAAACTCTCCAATCTACAATTGTTTGATACCCCTTTAATTCAGAATGCACATTTCACAAACTGAAAAGCTTTGACGTCAAACATTCTTGTATTATTCATTTCGTACAATCGTAACTATTAGATCAAAAGCACAATTTCTGTATTTCACTAGAACGAATATAATTTAAATTTAAAAGTTTGTACATGTTTCAGTTTACAGTTTGTCATTTTGTCAAATGATTACTGAGCTCATAGTTAGATTTTGAAAAGAGAGAAGATATTTTAAAAAGAAACAAAATGTCCACAAATCCTCAACAAGATCCTAACAGTCAACCGGTGAGTTTTAATTAAGTTGGGATGACACAAAAAATAATTTGGGAATCGTTTGTTGTACAGTGTTTGGTGGGAACAGACTCTTTTAAATTGATTGATATTATATAGTATTTGATCTTATTTTAAAAAATACTAAAAATCATCCTTTTCGTATTAAGGTTGGTCCTCCGCCATTTAGACCACCATTGCAGCAACAACAGCCACAACAACCTCTGCCGCCTCGACCTCAGCAGGTGATCCAAGGGGCTCCACCCCCACGCCCCTTTATTCCAGGGGGACCTGTAGGAGCACCGCCTCGTGGAATACCGCCCCAGCGACCATCAGGACCCAATTCTTTTGCTCCACAACAACAGTATAATCCCCGCCCTTTGATTCAAGGACAACAACCAGTGCAAGGTCCACCTTATTCACAGGGTTTACCACCAGGAGTCCGTCCACCAGTTCAACGTCCTCTAGGACCACCTCAACCTCAAGGACTACCGCAACATCAAGGAACACCGCAACCTCAAGGACCACCGCAACCTCAAGGACCACCACAACATCAAGGACCACCACAACCTCAAGGACCACCGCAATACCAATACCCAACTCTAGAAAAACAAGGATCTTTTCAACAACTACCACCACAGCAGCGACAAACAGCCCCTCCTTTAGGCCAAGTACCGCGACAAGGTTCGTTTGCATCATCAGGTCCACCGCCAAAACCAAGCATGGAAGGTGAAGGAACTCCACCGACAGCAATAAAAAACAGAAGCTTCAGCATTGCTGGCCCTGCTCAGGTACCTCCCGGAGCCATGCACGAAGAAGATCGTCGCAGATCCATAAGCACTGTCGGTGGCAAACCCGAAGAGGTCATGGCTCGCAGTCCGGGTCTTTCGCTTATCAAAGAAGGGGTTCAATCTTTCGATAGAAAGGAATCCCCACTAAACGTCGGGTTGACCAGGTTGAATGATGACTCTAACAAGGGTTCTCGCGAGAGCCTTCGTTCTGATACATCAGATCGTCCCGAATCACGCCTTTCGGGATCCAAAATGACCGAATCTCTAATGGGATCTTTAGACGGGAAAACCAACGGATCTCCCAAGATGTACAAGAATGATGATGATGATGTCATCATTCAAAACAACGGACAGCTCAGACAAAATACAGTATCTCCTCAACAACGTCCAACGAACGGTTACAAGCCAGCAGAAAATTTGGTCCGATCAGATTCTCAGCCAAATAAGTCTATTTCAAGCACTCCGGAACCAATACAAAGACCTCCATCTTCAGTTTCCGTTAAGAGAGAATCTACGCCTGATATAAAACGCGTCGAGACTCCTGACTTGGCTCCAAAGACCAATAACAAGCCTACAGATCTGGGAGGCCCAATAAAGCCTCAGGGAGAAAAGACTAGGAAGGCAATGTCAGCCCCCAAGTCTCGAAGGGGTAAATACACTATTCATTTTAAAAATTATACCCGTATGCAACAACTTATGTAAAAAAATACAAAAAAAACCATGAACAAGTGTGTAATCTTATAATAATTTTTCAGAGGGAGATAACGATAGCGGTGTTGACGAGTCCACCCAGGGAAATGTATGTATTCAATTAAATATATCGTAAATTATATAAATTATTGGCTATTTGTCTTCAGGATCACAATGGATCCCCCATGTCTCCTGGAAAGAAGTCTCCTAGCAAAATCCCAGGCTTAAAGGGATCCGGTCAAGGAAGTAGATCTGGAAGCAAAAGTGCAGTGCCACACACGCCAAACACTCCTGAATCCACAACAAGTAACACATCGATTGAAAAAAAAAGTTATTATCATTTTTCCGCACTACCAATGTAGTAGTTTCAATATAGTAACTTTTTTCTCGTTTATCTTTCTTGGGATATGAACAATGATGTGGTTATGTTTTATTTTTAGAATTACCAATGAACAAAATCCAGGTTGGCGCGGCTCCTTCGCCAAACATAAAGGCTGTCAAGTCCAAAATTGGCTCTTTGCAAAATGCGACTCACAAGCCTGGAGGAGGAAATATCAAAATTGAAAACCGAAAACTGGACTTCAAGGCAACTCCAAGGATTGCTGCCAAGAATGATGCCTACATTCCTGGAGGTGGAGACAAAAAGGTATCTGAACACAACATATTTAAAATATCCTGTTGCCAACAACAAAATGTGACAAGCGTGTCTCATTTATTTACTGACGTGATAACACTTCTTATAAGGCAGGCCACATATATGCTTCTGTATTCTAGAAGCGACACACTTTACATGTAAATGCCTATTAAAATTCTCGAGTACAAATACGAAATACGAACCCCAATCAGATCCAAGCGTATTTGTTTATATCCTCTAAATATGCGACGTCTCTTTAACCCCCAAAAACGTTTAAATGTCCATTTTGTCTAAACTGTGGAGCTGACAGTAAGGACTGGCTAAAGCTTGGGATTCCTAGGCGTGCGTCACCGTAAACGTACACCGGTAAAGACGGTAATAGAGTTGCTTTGCTATACTTTTGATTGTTTTTTTATTAATTAGTGCTTCGCCCGAGGCTCATAAGAGGTATTAACTAACAAAAAACCGATCATAAGTGTAGCTAAGTAACTCTACTATCGTATTTACGGTTACGTATGCCTGGGAATCCATTACTTTAATCCCAGACTCGTTCAGTTTTAAACTGATCATAACTTATCATTAGTTATACTCATTGGATCAAATTATAGATTTACTTTATGCTTATACAACAAATATCAAACTTTAAATATACTCGGAGACAAAAAGATGAATTTGTCACCAAATTGTTATCTGTCACTTCCAAATAACATTACACCGTCTTTCAAATAACATACAAATAATATGTCACTATGTAAACAATTTAGTTTTTGTAAGAAAAATCTTGTTGCTCTCCAGTGTCGGATTACATGTGGCAAGTATATGTATAATATGCGCATGTAGTAGTGACTATTTACCTACGTTTATTGATCATATGACAATCTCAATACTTTATTTATTAATAGATCAAATGATATACTTCTATCGTTTAGATTCCCCAAACGAAACTCCAGTGGACAGCCAAGTCCAAGATTGGCTCTTTGGAAAACGCTGCTCACAAACCAGGAGGCGGAGACAAAAAGATCGAGAGTGTAAAATTAGACTTCAAAGAGAAAGCCAAGCCTAAAGTTGCATCCACCGTGAATATAAACCACAAACCAGGAGGCGGAGACATCAAGGTACACAAATAATAATATAACTAAACAAATTATCATACTGCAATAACCGCAAGGTGAGAATATTGAATAACGCACTCACTTCGAGAGTATTCTGTATATAAATTCACAATTGGTATTAAACGTAGATGAAAATGTCTAATGAATATTTAAAATTCAGAATACAGTAACTGAGGATGGAAAGTCAAACGTGAGTAGAGTATTGTCGAACATTAGTAAAAAAAACCTCTGCTATTATTATCACCGTATTATGTGTGGGCGTGTCTTATTTTTAAATATTAGCGAAGCACATATTGGCCATTCTAAATTTGTTGAGCTTTATTCCAAATCCATTGTTGCGCATATTTCTTGTATTGTGATGTTTCTAGTTTGTTAAGTGGCCTTTGAAGAGATGGAGAGCTTCTTCTAATCATTTCAAAACACATTACGAATGGAAGGTTAGCGCCGGTTTACTGTACCAATTGGTGTTATTATTAATTAAGCATGACACGACACATAGTTTATTCTAAATTTAATCAAATTGTGAAAATAATGTCTCGACGTTGTTTAAACCAGTGGTTTTTTTTAAACTTTTTTATATCCGCGACTGGGGGTTTTCCGCATATGAATTTGTCGTATTTTAAAAAAAAATAAAGGGGAGAGTGATGAAATTATATAAAAGCGTTTGTTTATAATTTCATCTCTGCCACAATTATTGGAAATTATATATTTTGTCACATGTTTTTTAAAACGCGACAGAGATTATGCGGAAAGAGTTTATTCATTTTCCTTCGTTTAGGAACAGGTTTTTTTTATTGTGTATTTATAATAGCCTAACGTGTGTTGATGATCAACATTCATTTTGATAATGTATGGAAAGATAGTTATTAATGTATTTATTTATTTTCATTTAATCGCTCATGGAAGCTTTTAACAAACAAGAGCTTTTTAAATATATATATATATATATATATATATATATATATATATATATATATATATATATATATATATATATATATATATATATATATATATATATATATATATATATATATATATATATATATATAAGCAAAACCAACAATATATTATAATATAATAATATATTTAATTAACAATATTAAGATGTTAGGTAGATAATAAAAATCAAATAATATTTTAGACATTTCCATATAAGTATGTTTATAAGTTTATAAGTTTTTTTTAATATGTTTTCGTGAAGCGATTATTCCATTTTAGAAATTTGTAATAATTTTAATGAAATTAATGCCTATATAATTTTTTAAATTAATTTATACATTTACATTTAAACCAATATTGGTTAAGACACATCGCAATAAAAATATGTATCCTTTAAAAAAACAGTAATATTTCTATTCGTGTAAAATATCTTGTAAACATAAATTAGATGAAATACCAAAGCACTAGCCACGAATACGAAAAGGGATATATTTTTTTTTATCAATGACTAATTACAATTATAAGAAACAATTTGGCTACATATTTAATATCTTTTATTTAAAATTTAATATAAGATTAACAAAAAAATCCTGCGATGAATGTTAAAATACGCTTGCATTATTTGCGAATTTTGTAGGAAAAATCATCATTGGATTTGCGTACCTTGGGTTGAAAACCACTGGCTTAAACAAAAATTATTGCAATGCAAACATTGAGCACAATCAAATTGTATATTTACTACTTACGAAAAATTTATGACATATGTTCGTAGTAAATGAAATTTTCACATCAAATAATTACTCTGGATTCACGATAATTGTAGACTATCAGATTTATCTACACAGGATCCGATCCAATCTAATCCCTTGAAGACAAACCATCAAAATATCATCGGATTGGATGCGATTAAATTATTTACAACGATCTTGGATCCATTTTATGCATGTCTGTGTCAAATAATATCACTACAATAATTGATCAGTGGCGTAGCAAAAGGGGTACATGGGGTGCAGTTGAGCTGAGGCGGCAAGGAGCAACTGATTTGATTTTAATTGATTATGTTACATTTAGATCAATTCGCATAATAATACCCAATTTTAGAATGGATAAATATATGCCTAATGCAATATGAAATAGATCTAAGCGTCACATAACCAAGACGACGCACTATCAAAATAGTAGCGGGACATTTGCCCCACCCGTTATATAAATTATAAGATTTTCTTAACATATTTTTTTCATACCGTTTTCAATTTCTAATAAAATAGATGATTTTAATCACAAACAAAATTAAGGTTTACACCGGGATGCTGAAAACCTCGCTACGCCACTGCGCTATGGTTAATAAAGCTTGGTATTCCTAGGCGTGCGTCGCCGTAAACGTACACCGTAAAGACGGTAATAGAGTTGCTTGGCTGTACTTTTGATCATTTTTTTGTGAATTAGTGGCTCGCCTGAGGCTCATACGAGACACTAACTAACAAAAAACCGATCATAAGTGTAGTTAAGTAACTCTACTATCGTATTTACGGTGACGTACGCCTGGGAAACTATTACTTAATACTGTAGCTTAATTTTCAGGTTCACATATTATAATTTATTTTACAACGTATTAATTTCCGGCACTGACACAACGAATGTGTAAGCACAGGAATGTTCAGGCCGCATGAAGTTCTTCTGGACGAAGATTTGCCAATTTAACATATTGTGTCAATGTCCTTCAATTTCAACAGATTGAGAATCAGAAACTGGAGATTAAAGCCCAAAGTAAAATCGGCTCCATGGACAATGTGAAGCATAAGCCAGGCGGTGGAGATATCAAAATATTTGACGATAAACAATATTTGAAGCAACTGTCGGGAGGGGATCACACACCCTGCGAGGTATGTTTAACTACTCCATAACTACACCAGATCAACAGTTATACCACTGAGAAATACACTCGGTCAATATTTTGCAGCAAGAGTATCTGTACACTTATTATTAAATATACTGCGGAGGCTATAAAGAGGTAACGAAACGTGATTGCAATATTTTGTGTACAATCTTAAATAACACGGCTGTTTGACTTCGCATGTGTTCGATCCTATTCCTGATCGTTTTAACTATAGCCAGACATATTAATTAAGGCCGGCGACTGTCGTTATACTAGTAAAAATGCCTTAAACGTTGAAAAACCTTGCTTGTAGTGACACCTGTGAGTGAAATCCCAAAGCTAAATATATACACTATTATAGTCCGAACGCTCTAACATTGTGTTTCGAAAAAATGAACAGCGTCCGACAGAATTTATAACCTTCTTAGCATTTACACCAAAATCTTTGTAAATGCAGTTAAGATTTATCATAATTTTACTGTTAAGATTTGTTATATAATAATTTATTAAACATGTATAATATAATAATATACATTTTATTTATAATTTAGTTTTAAAATAAAATGTTCATGTACTTTTTTGTTGATGATTTTTGGTTTGTAGCGGCTGACTGGACAGCGCAGATATGTATTTATGCACTTCCAGTTAGCGCTAACAGCCACAGCTTTCTTCCGTCAGTAGACTTGTCAACCGACACGCGAGAGTACACACGTGTCTCCGAAATGCTCTTGCTTAGAGCACGCCCCACACGGGGCTTTGTATAATTAACCTCCTTCAAATAAACATCACTGGCCAGTTGACATCATCATCTTTCACTTCTCACAACTCCTGCATTGATTGGACCAACTCCATGGGCCATCTACTTCTGCCCATACTGGTGACCCCTTGACTGAACACGCAACCTTCACCACGGGGGCGACTACTACCACCCGTAATGGCGACCCCTGTTTGAACACGCAACCTTCCACCGGCCTGTATTGACTGGGCGAGACCACATGAGGCGACAACAACAACAGGTGACAACAGCTCGACGAGAGCGAAAACCACCGCTCCACGTGGGCGGGAACACGAGGCGACAACAACCACCAGCTCCACGTGGGCTGGAACACACGAGGCGACAACAACCACCAGCTCCACGTGGGCTGGAACACACGAGGCGACAACAACCACCGCTCCACGAGGGCGCAAGGTGACAACAACATCCCACAGCCCGACAAGGGCGGGAACTACTCAACGACGGCCAACAAGGCTATGAGAGTAGCATCAGCACCACAACATCCCACAGCTCGACAAGGGCGGGAACTACTCAACGACGGCCAACAAGGCTATGAGAGTAGCATCAGCAGCACCACATCCCACAGCTCGACAAGGGCGGGAACTACTCAACGACGGCCAACAAGGCTATGAGAGTAGCATCAGCACCACAACATCCCACAGCTCGACAAGGGCGGGACCGGCTCCACGACGGCCAACAAGGCTATGAGAGCATTATCATCATCAGCACAACGGCAAAATCTACGACTGGAGAGCAGCAGCACCAGCGTAGAGAAGACCGGCAAGATTCAAGGTCCCTCAGGAACCCTTTCGTCGTCAACACCGACAAGGCCTCCTTCCGCCTAGATCATACAGAGCCAAGTCAACATCAAGTTATCAATCAGTGCAGTGAAATTTTTTTTAACTAAACTTGTGTAATTTTTGTGTTTTTCAAAAAATTCTCTTTGTAACAATTCTTTATCTGCAACTTTATATTTATATCAATGTTTTTCTTTTTTTTGTAATTGTATCGTTTCACTGGGAAGGGAGTCCTGTAGCGGCTGACTGGACAGCGCAGATATGTATTTATGCACTTCCAGTTAGCGCTAACAGCCACAGCTTTCTTCCGTCAGTGGGCTTGTCAACCGACACTCGAGCTGTACACACGTGTCTCCGAAATGCTCTTGCTTAGAGCACGCCCCACACGGGGCTTTGTATAATTAACCTCCTTCAAATAAACATCACTGGCCAGTTGACATCATCATCTTTCACTTCTCACAACTCCTGCATTGATTGGACCAACTCCATGGGCCATCTACTGGTGCCCATAGGTTTATTACATTTTACTGCGTATTTGTAGTTAATCCATAAGATGACTCTTTTTTATTTTTTTAATACACAATGTTACGCCGTCTGGACTATAAAATATTTATAAGGAGGCAAGTTATCTTAATTACTTATTAATATTTTAAAAAACGCGTATAATAATAAGCTGCTGTATTTTTTGCGGTAACCTAAGTATCCTATTAATATCATTACTGATTATAATTGGTTTATTTTATATTAATAATTTAAGTTTGTTAAAATATGGTTAGGTTAGGTGTGTTTAATTAATCTTATTTTCATGGGATGGTTTTCGGGAAAAATTTGAAATTCCATTCAAAGATGTCACTGTTGTCGTAAATCATTTTAAGGGATTTAAATTTATTTAGTTGTCTTTAATAAATTGATGAAATATCCTAAAAATGGCTTCATCTTTCCCATCCAACCTAAGCAAGTGTTATTCAATGACTGAATGAGTGTTATAATCATTGCTAATATATAACATGATATAACTTTGTGTTGTTTAGAGTCCTGTACCGCCCTCAGATCATCATCCGATATCAGATGAAAACCTCAACAGAGACCATTAAGACAAGGAGTACAACTTCAAACCGCTAACAATAACTAATCAAAACCGGCGGGTTTATTTATAATATTATTATTCGATTTGTATCATTCGAGCACGGATTAATGTACTAACATTTCATATTTACAAATAGCTAAATATGTTTGTATAAATAATGTGCTACACATAATTATGTATTGTTTGCATGCTTTCAAATAATACTGTTCTAATTGTTTTGTTTGGACACACATACTATTTTCAGTGCCATTAATTTCCATACTGTTACCGTTCGATTTGAGTGTTTTATTGTATTTCTCAAAACTACCCAGTGATTTGTTGAAATCTCAACGGTGACAATGCAAAATGTATATAAAAACACATTAATTGTCTTCTGAATGACCAAAAGCAATGTTTGTAATAATTAAATTATGATTTTTTCAAAGACACGGCCGACTGTAATGTAAGAAACGACTGACGACATCTGGATCAGAGTATTTTTCTGAAAGTGATAAGTAATAATATTAATTTGTAAATTTTTGCTACATTCAAATAAAATATTTCAGGCTTGTAGCTTTGCATTTATTATAATATTATAAATATGTGTAAGGTAATATTGAAGCCCACAAAGGAAGAGTATATAAAAATGTATATTATCGATAATGTTTTAGAGTATTTTGACATTCAACTTCAATGTTACCGATTGTGTTGTCAATCAATTTGATATTGTGATCATTCACAAAATATAATGTAAATCTGAATTAATGTTATACACACACATGTCAAAGATTCGTTGTAATGTTCTCATCTTGTTTAAATATATAATTATTGAAATATGTGCACTTGTTTTGTCTTTATTATCACATTTACAATGAAAGAGGTTTTTGTATCGAGCACAGTAGAAAAGGGTGAGCACAAATTACTATATTCAAAGCACCGAGTATAAAAATATATGCAGAGTTTGAAAGGTATTTATCGTATATGAAGTGTTTGGTTTTCGTTTTGATGTTTGGAAATGTAATTGTGTGAAAAATGTTGCAGGAAAATGAAGAATACCTGTCGTATCAAGATGTTGTACTGAAGAATGTGAAGAATTCGGGATCCAAGTCACTCATTTATGAGACGAGTAAGAAGCCGCAGAGACCGAGAACAGCCCGGGATACATCGTCTCGGTACAGACAGCAGAGAAAATGTCAAACAGCAAGAATCGACCGCAGCATGGAGAGACCTCCATTTAGAATTTATTAACACATTCCAAATTCAAATTAGTTTTTCACTTCAATTATTAATTAAAGCAAGCGATTTTCACAATGAAAACTCACTAATATTTGGTGAAAAAAGCTTAAAGTAGCATGAATTTAGTGAAAAAATAACTCTAGTCTCGACAAAGAATGAAACAACGAACTTCAAAGAACCTTACACAACAGAAATTGTTGTTTAATAATAAAAATATGAATTTATTATATTATTCTCACTCTTCTTTGATCTTATGTAATATAATAATTAACACACAAAACCAATCTTTAGATATTTTTATGTTACTTTGAATATATTTACATATAAAACCGAACAAGGTTGTTTATTTATTCCGTTCTGTTCTAAATTTTATGGTTTCCCTGTTCGGGTTTTAAAGCCAGTAAATTGCATTGACTCTTAAATAAATAAATAGTAATAATTCCAGGGAACAAAGAATTTATAAAAAATATTTTTTCTTACATCATTTGCCACATATACACAACCTCTTTTATAGTATTTAACAATTTATTAAATATTACTTACCTTTTAGTGATTGCACTCAAAATTGTAATTTGATTGAAACAATAAATAATATTTCATCAAAATTTGTATTTTATTTGAATAAAAAAAAACAGTGTTGCATTTTAGTTTGTTTAATGTGTTTTACAGGTTATGATATTGTTATTTTATAAAATATGGCACTAAATTTCAACAAAATGACTTTTTAAACAATACAAAATTATCATATAATGAGTAAACGAGAATTCATTTATATATTAAATGTCGTATTCGAAGTTGTGCAATATCGATCGTTCGTTTGAAGGAAAGAAAACATACAATATAATAATAAAGAACAAAGTGGAAACCTTTGGTTGCGCTGCACAGAACACACGTATCACATGAAAGCATAGATAAAAATTATTATTATCAAATAATACATTGATTGACCACACGACATATTCATTTAAAAAAATATATGGCAATGATTGATGATCAATATTGACTACGGATCGAAAACAATTTACACGTAAAGGCCACGAAATTCACCATTCTCTAATCACACAAGCAATAAATATTCAATTCACATCGATTACTCAATCAAGACTTTTCTCATCGGGGAACGGATCTGCGGATATGTCGCATGCTGTTATGTATTTATTTCAATGGGTTAATGAAAAAAGTATTCCGAGTGGTGTTTTACAGAGGAAGGAACATCGGAAGGACATTCATGCAGCATGCGATTAAACAAGTCGGACATTTTATAACCACACGACAAGTAATCGAATTAAATATCATAGTTAAGTCGTCGATTTATGACTATTAAGCAAAATTCAGTCGGAACGCTGAAATGAAATGGAATTTATTTTTAAATATGGAATGGAAGTTTAAGATGTCAAATTTTATAATATCAAATATCGATATGTTACTAAAAAAATGTTTTAATCCCACTGCATTTCAGCGATTCTACTGTAGATACGCTAAACGGTGCATGAAAATCAATATTTCTCTAGATTTATACCTAACTAATGTTTAATAATTTAATCTAGTATGAGTGGCCCTCGGCAGCGAAGCATGAGTATTGAGATATTTTAAAAAATAAATATGTTTAACACATCGATAATAATGTGAGTGTGTGGCGTAGATAATAATACTGGTAAAATATGTGAAACTTACAACGAGTATATTCCATCTTAATATAAAATTATAAATACTTTTATAAATAGTAATGATCATTATAAATTACACAAAGCAAAAAACACAATATCCTTTGCGGCACGAACAGATAAGACTAGAAGAAAACCCTCTTATTTGTTCTCAACAAAAATAAAAGTAAACCTCGACAAACAAACACAAAAATTAGCTCGTTATGAGATCTGCCTATTCAACAAATTGTATTATTATTTTTATTTAATTTTTTTTTTTAGTTTTGTTTTTCTATTTTTATATATCATTTACATTACACAATATTATTACACATTCGGCCTGTGATGATGCACACATACATTATCATTAAACATATATATGTTTTCCTTAACGAATTAATCAAGAAGCGCTTTACACAATGTCCGTGAGACATTTACAAACTATATTTATCCATACAATAATAAATACCTTACAACAAAGCTTTTC
This sequence comes from Agraylea sexmaculata, assembly GCA_022606485.1. Taxonomy (NCBI): domain Eukaryota; kingdom Metazoa; phylum Arthropoda; class Insecta; order Trichoptera; family Hydroptilidae; genus Agraylea; species Agraylea sexmaculata. The sequence goes on from JAGTTH010002160.1 coordinate 105,798, forward strand.
CCGATTAGAAAAATGGCAATAACAAAAGTACATTTTTTTACATCCCACCGCATGAATATTATATATATTTAATCACATTTCTTAATTATCACGATAACTGCAAACGTTTACCACTGAAGCCTTTCTGAACATTTAAATGTCATCACTTAATAAATAACACACCGACTGTTTATAATAAATTCCTTAAATGCCATGTTTTGGAATCGAATACAACCTTAAAAACCTAAACTTTAAAAGCATTCAAAATGTTTTACTCACTAAAATCACCAATGTACATTCTGGTAAACAAAACATTAATATTTAATAATAACTATGCTTAGTTGGTGTTTGAAACCGTGGCATTTTAGGATTTATTTATTCGAGGTTAGAATTTTTGTAATGCGCTGTCCGGCACAGCGATCACTGCATTTCTAGGCACGAGACCTTTTTGCTGTCCTCGACAACACAACAACCACTGGTCATCGACCTCCAATACGAGGCGGAGACGCTCTCCTTCATTGAACGCCAAGTGTCCGGAATCTGACGGTAGTCGATGCCACAAAGCTCTCACCATTCTACGATTGAAAAGACATTATTAAAGATATTGTAAAATATAATATTTTATTAATATAATAACTTACTTGGTAGTTGTCTTGGGGTTTTGTGAGTTGGGTACTCCTGTCGGTCTCGGTTGAGAAGATGAAACTGCTCTTCTAGGTCTGGATACAGAAGGGGGTGGGGCTTTTCTATAAGGCAATGAACTTGGTCTCGGCGCTGGGGGACCGCCACTGCAAGCTTCCACCCTGCTTACTCTATATTCATTAAAAATATATATATATATTAAAATAAATAATCAATTTTATAATAAATAAAATAAATATCACGATGCCTTCCCTATTGACGGGAGTCCCTTTATAAAGGGTTAGCCAGACCACCGTAGCCTTTACGGGAGTAAATGAGTCCTTCAGATCTAGTTCACTACACTAAATCTACCAAGTGACACCAGAGGATACCGCTTTTGCCGGCACAGTGAATCGAACCCAAGAATCTCACTCACGAATCCATTACACTAACCACTGGGCCACAAGGCATATATCTCATATATTTTATTAATATTCAATTAAAACTGTACCTGTTTGAATTTGCTATGCTTTTCTTGGTCGTTATTGTTGTTCCTTTAGCAGCACCGTGTGGTAATGGAGGAAGTGGTGCTTTGTGGGTATTCGGATGAGTTCCAGGAGGAGTGGATGCTTTCTTCGATCCAATAGGAACTGGTATTGATCTATGATAATAATAAATTAATAAAAAAATATTTTTAAATATCGAAGTATGTATATGAAACTATCGGTTATACCTTTTAACAGGAGATGCATTTGTAAGGTTAGTCGGTGCTGTCGGTCGGACGGGTGAAGTTACGGGTCTGGGTATTCTTGATTTTCCAGAGGTCGAGCCGGGAGTCGATCCGGCTGAACCTGGAGTTGATCCTGTTGATGTAACAGTGTTGTTACTGCTGCTTCTTTGAGGACCACACTCTTGACCGCTGAGCATTTCCCATCTGCGTTGTAATCTTCTGAACTTCCCACCGCAACCTTGTTCCATACTCCATTCCCCGGAAGATGAATTTGACTGTTGGTTTGAAAAAGAACGGTTAATACCACAAAATATTAATTTGTATATAAAATGTGCGAAAAAAAAAATCCGTGAAGGTAAACAACATTGATTGTGGTTACCTCCAGTCGGAAATTGGCAGCAACTTCAGTTTTGTCCGAATCAGTTTGTCTTTTGTCACTGTCTAAGCTGTCGGAATAATCCTCGTTATCGTCGAAGAGAGCGAGTCTATCGAAAGCCTGAATCAGTTTAGATCCCAGCTGAACACCAGACCATCTCCGGGTGGGATCGTATAGGGAATTATTGCCACTGTTGTTGGGACATTCAATACCATTGAATAGTGAAAAGTTGGGGAAAGAAGGATTTACACAGGAGCGGGGTCTGGCTTTTGCTGTATAAGGCGAGGCTTTGCCGGCAGCGGAGCTATCAAGCAAGTCAGGAAGTGTCTGATCAGATACATTGTGATGCTTAACCCTCATGATGACACTGGCTTGCGGTGTCGGCTCTGGCTGATCATCGCTCGAATGGTTCACACTCGATTGTATGGAGTGCACCAAACGTAGCAGGTTTCTCTGATTCTTCGACAACTGATCATTTGAATATGAAGACTTTGCGTATCAACAGGAGGCCAAGCAGGAAATATAAAAATGTGGTTAGTGAAATTAATATACATGCAGATTATTTAATAAAATTAGTTAATTACATGCTATTAAGGTAATAATTCATATAACTGTTACTGGCAGTTTGAAAAATCATCAAATCCTACATGAATGATGAATTAGCAATCTACTTTAATTTTAAAATAGGATTAGCTTTGATTTTTTATTATTAGCTTTTTGTTTTAATTTGATTAGAATTATTGTTTTCGTGCAGAAATAGATTAATTATGCTTACATCTTGAGACATCAAATCTTCCATTCTCTTAAAACTTCGGTGCATTTCCTTTAATTGCCACAAAAGATCTAATTTAAAAGGCATTGTCGCCAACGGGGCCAATGCTGTGGCTAAAGATGCTGCATTGGCACCGTCCATTGTCCCGCCGCCTCCTCGGATTAAAGCGTTACTGGTATAATGTTTCCTCAAAACGGATTCCCTAGTCTTAAGATATGATATCCAAGCATCCACCGAACGAACACTAAAAGACAAGTTAGAGAGAATTAAAACCAATTAATTAAATAGAGCTATGATTGTGATACTCACTTGAGCAATCCCATGATAAAAGCATTAAATTTGAGCACACTTTCTGATAAGGCATCTTCACTATTGATCCTCATAACCAATTCATTCAAAGACTTGGTAATTGGACCTTGTCTGGCTGAAGCTTCCACAACTTGCCATACTGAATTATCAGCCGGTCCAAATGAAGTTTGAATATTTTCCCTAAGACCATTGCTTAGAAAAGCATATAAAGTTGGACAAAGACCTCCGAGAACTAATTGTGGGCAACAAGATCCATCTTCGACGAGCAAATCTACAGCTTCCAAAACATTAGCTAGAATACCTAGAAATATAATCATTAATTATACATTACAATATGATGTTCTTTATTACTTTATTAATTAAAAAGTATACCTTGTTTCAAAGCAGTTTCTGTTGACGATTGGCGATGTAACCCGTGAGTTGGACTGGCATATCCTTCAGGACTAGATTCACCCTCTTCACAGATTGTAATCTCGGCAAGATTTTTAGCCTACGATACATAAAAAATTATAATAATAATGCAAACAAACAGAGAGAAAAATTAATTATAATTTTTACCTGATAATGTCTCTGTGATTGGCCGGCGGACATGTTAGGTGAATTGGGTGGTGTTGACAAAACCTCAGCTTTCAATTCATCGACCAATCTAAAGCTGGCTTCAGTAGATTTTTTCCCATCATTCCGTTCCATGAAACTCACAGATTTTTTGCTATGCCCACTACTGCAACTTGATTCTAATGATTCGCGGCTGCCGTGTGACTTTTTCAAGCACAAAAATTTGCTCACTTGATTCTTCACTTTTTGCATGTGGGTATTATCCCAATCTTCCATATTATTACAATTGATTCCACTGTGTTTAAGGAATTCTTCTAATTGTTGTAGTTCGGAGCTTGTAATAACTGGTTGATTCAAAGACATTGGATACACAAACGGATTACAATCGGTGTTTTCTTTTACTATCTGTTCAGACACCGGTGTGGTTAAATTGTTTGCATTTGATTTCCCTGACTCTAAGCTACTCTCCGTGCCGACACCTTCGTCGTGGAAAAATTCAGTATCATCTATATCTTTTTCAGCAGCATCAAGAAACTGTTGAGAAATTCTTTTGGCCGCAAGATCATTATTTTTTTTCATCTCCACAATGGAATTATTTTTTAATAAATAATATGGCTCTTGAAGAGATCTTCTCTTGGCTGCTTTCTGATCGACTTGAGCATTCATACATAGAATTGGATCCTGTAAATGGTCTTCGATTTCAAACATGCTGTAACGTTTTGATGTAGGAAGTAGTGTTTTCTTGGTTTTGTCATTAGATTTCCGTAGAATGCTCTTTGGTAGTGGAGGGCGTGGAGGAGCTGCGTCAACAGGCTTCCCACTAATATTGGTCTTGTTTTGTTCGGCAAGAGAAGCAGATCTTCTAGGCAGTGGTGGAGCAACTCCCACAGCCCCTGCCCTATATTTTTCATTCATAAAACTAGCTTCCGAGCTGGTTGCACTATCATATTTATAAACAAACAATGGGTTGTAATTTGAGGTAGGTGCGGGACTATTCTGTGCAGAAGAATCTGTAAGCATTGTGGAAGATCCACGATATCCAGATGAAGGTTGAGTGGCCGTGCTGGAACTAGAAGATACATTTGTGTTGTTCATTAGTGTAACACAATCACAACTCATCGGACGAATTTGTTTTTGTTTCACGGGTGGCGATAAGCAAAAAAGTGGCCTCTCTTCTCTCCGCAGCATATCCTCCTCTTTATCTTTTAACTGCTGTACAACTTCTGGTACTTCTGCTAGTATCTGTCGATATTCCATGGGCAGTAAGAATGTAAGACTGTCCCAGTCCCTGATATGATTGAAACCTTTTCTTCTAAGACCTTCAACATCGTTGCAAGAGAAAGGTCTCTGTCCTTTTTCGTGGTGTTTCCTCAATTTTGAATTTACTCCATCAAACTTCATCGGCTTCAACAATATTTTATCTAAGTCTTGAGTTCTTGATATGAAATCTAAATTAGGTAATGTGTAATCTGGGTACAGCACGTAGATAGGTTTTTGACTGTTGCCTTTTTTCAATTTCTCCAAAAATGACGGTTCGACAACCCTCAAAAAACTTTTATCTTTCCCAAGATGAATGCTTGATAAATAAGAGGTTTGCATACTTTTGTCAATTAAATCGGAGGCAAAATGATGTGTGGATGTGGCTTTGCTTTCATAAATGTCTTTTGGATGAAGTTTCTGCATGCGTGTGACTTGAGTAGCATCAGATTCAGTAAAACTGGACATAGTTACACTGTTTGTAGAAGATGATATTGATTTTTTTGTTTGTGTCATTGCATTTCCACGTATTCTAATAGGACTATTATTGTTATTGATATTATTATTGTTTATATTAAATCGCATTCGGGGAGTTTTATTCACTGTAGCATATATACTTTTTTCATCTGTTCTTTCAGATGCTTCTTCTTCCTCAATAATGTAATCGTGTGTTCGTTTAGAAGAATCATTGTAATTATTTACACCTATCAAACTATCTTCAAAGGTGCACGTGGAGCCGTTTGCTTCACTTTCTATCCATTTCTTCAGTCCTATTCTTGGATCGGGAGCAGAGTCGCAATCGTCACTTTGATATTCTTTATCACTGCTCAGACTCATCTTGATCGGGAGTTTATTGGCTTTCATCTTGGATTCCATACTAAATGAGTCTGCACTGTCTCCGCCCTCAGAACTGTTGGGCCAACATTCTGATGATTGATCCATGGCAGAATTTACTATTCTATCACTGCTCAGACTCTTTTGCTTCATAAATAATTTGATAAGATTAAAGTTTTGTGGTCGTGTTGTGTGTGTTCCTCGGCTGTCTCCAGAAGAGCACATTCCATCCGATAAATTACTGCCAAGAAGATGGTTTTGACATGCTTTTTCACATCTGATAGGTCTTCCATATCTTCCCTTTGTTCCATGTGAGTCCTGTAATAAAATATATATTTAATGAATTTTTCATTACATTTTATGTACTATTTTTATTAGGTTTTATAATTACATTTTCATTTGAGGTACCAGAAGTTCTGAGGCAATGACATTGTTTATGAGAGCGTAAATCTGGAGCACTTTGGCTTTTCACAATATGTGCAATTCCATCATCACAAGAATCCGCCTGCTGGTTGTTGTTTCCAGAAGGGTGTCTAAATATTAAAAATAAATTAATAATCTAAATTAAAATCTACTATTTAATTACTATTATACCTTCGGAGTTGGGAATGTCCTCGGTTTTTCATTTTGCTCCACGTGGTAAACCCGGAATCGCTTTTAGCCATGGATGTTTCCAGAGGACGAGTTAAATGAAAAGGTTTTCTTAACTTCTCTGTAGAGTATGAAGAATGTTCGGGTGTTTCACTTGAAGAGCTTGATTTTCCTTCTTTCGGCAAATCTTGTTTTTCTAAAAATAAAAAGTCAGTCATTAGCTTTTGTTTAATGGTTAATTTGATAGATAATAAAATACCATTCGAAGTATCCTGACAGTCGCTGTCTTCAGAATACATGGTTATACTGCCTTCAAAAGCAATCGTGTAGTTGTGTTTGTTAGCTTGACAAGTTAAAATCAAATCTTGCTCCAACTGGTCGCAGTCAAGACTGTCGACGCTGAAGTGACAAGGAACACCGGATGATGTCTCTTTGACTGGAGAAAATAGTAATTCCGATTTACAGATGGACATAGTATTTATTGAGCCCACTGTGGAATCATCTCCCTGGAAATAAAACATCGATTGAAATAAACTTATATACCGAGTGTAATTTTAACATCCAACATTCTATATACACAAATATAGAAGTTTAGCACTACCTCGCTGAGCTTTAAATACATTTTCAACACCATTTGATGTACACTGAATGAGAGAGGAATAGTCACTGCAATGGGCGGGGAGAAATATAATTGCGTCAATTACTCATATTAACTGGGACTGTTGGTTGATAAAAGAGATGGTGACTCAATACACACACACTCAAATACTCGGCCAAGCTAACAACAAGGGGACTCGGCTTAGCATTCATTCCTATATCATAAACATGCACATCCTGTTGGAGTACATATACATGTGTTTACACTTATACAAAAAGATAAGAACACACATTCAAGGATAAAAACAGATGTTCTGTTACATTTTTTTAATGGTGGTATTTTTTCTAGCAGTTAGAAATTGATACACATGCATCATGCTTTATTTAATATGAAATATAAAAAAAAAAAAAAAGTAAATGTTTTCCTACATCACACACATAACTTTAAGTACTAATTTCACTCTAATATGCCTACAATATTATTGTGTTCTATTGAAAATAAAACATAGTTCATAGAGTGAATTTTCTTGCATCGCAGAGTATTAAATGAAAGATGAGATGAGAGAAAATTTGTATTAGGTATGCCAGATAGTTGTTAATTGATATGATCCAAGAATAATCACATGATGCGGTTAAAGAAAAAGATGCAACATTGCAACATATGTATCTTCAAATCAGTCCATTTTAGATACCTGTGTGCTAGTGTTGGGACTGATTGAAGAGTCGAAATGGAATTTTTCCATCATGGAGCTGCTGATGCTGGCATACATCTCACCACGACGGTTTGTCTGTAAAATGATGTGTAAAATAGATAACTTCTCGCACCGCACAATCCCTATTTGTAAATATGAAACTGATACTAATGAATAACTTGAAAACGATAAATGACCGTCACGTATTATATTATACAAGCAAATAATCATAGTAGTTACTTACATCTTGCATCAAATGGCAAGCTGAAGAAGGCAAATTGGATAACAACGCGTGAATGTCTTTAGTGCGAAAACTTTCCATGTCTGCTTCGGCAAGATTTGCATCCATATCGCGAGCCAATTCTTCATAGCATGCCAATGAAGCGAGTCCTTTGTAAGAACTGGACAAGGAGGACAATACGCTGGCATGTTGGCATGAGCTATCGCGATAACTAAAAATGTATAATTGAATCAACAACAGCTCGGAATTTGATTGTAACACTTCCTATAGAATACTCACTTGTAGTCAAGAAACCACTGATAGTCTGAATTGTCATGGGTGAAGTCGGCATCGTGGTGATTGTTGTTAGTTGAAGTATCGAGAGTGTTTGTGGCAGCAGTGATGCCTCCGTGCGAGGACAGTGTGTTGTTCAGCACACCGGGTGGACTGCTGACCACCGGTTGCTTACAAGGTCCGCTCGACCTACTTTGAGTACCTGTGACAAAACATTTTAAATAAATATTCTTTCATAGGCAAACTCACAACTATGTACAAATATTAATAACCAACTTCTTATTATAATAACATATTAAAATTTCAAATATTTTTTAGCTTTAATTTCTAATGATAAATTAATTAACCGATTTGAGTTTCTGTCATCTATTAGCGATAACTATATTAATTAGCACCAATGATAATATCCATGCAAATCAGAAATAATAATAGCCGTAACTACACTCAAACTATTACTAATTAATATTTTTTTTATATATTAAAGATTATAATCTTATTTTCATCATACCAAAGTTCCCCTTTAAATATTGTCACTGATTATAATTCCACTCTTATAGTAAATTCATTTAATTAATACATAAAATCCATTGATAATATTAATGATTTTTTTTCGACTTGAAAAAAATGTATCTTAAATTAAATCAATATCATCTTTTGCATATTAAAAAAATCAAAATTGCACTGATTTGAGAAAAATATTTACTGTCTACTCTTCTTTCTTTATTGTCTAGACTTCAAGAAAGACTCGTAGGCAATAAAGAATTTATGACAAATCAGTGGCATTTTTATTTCTTAAATATTTATTTAAAAGTACTCTATTAATGAATACATAGATTTTATACTTAGTAAATTTAAACATAAAACAACGCACTTCAAAAAAGAGATTGTATTCTTTTTGTTTAGACGTAAAGATATTTATTTTAATAAAAAATGGAATTGAATATATAAATTACTTAACACAGCTGGTTTGATACTTAACAGTATTTTTGTAATTGATGACCCAATTCTATCACAAGCTTAGACCAATTTATTAGGCTTCACAATCGACAAGTCGACGACATTAATACTGTATTTAGACATTGATATGACTGATAATATTTTTTTTTTCATACATTATTATGTCCGGTTGAAACTTAATCTGGAGTGACCAGAATTAAAATTAGAAACCGCTGCTATATATGGTCACAAAATAACGAATATAAATTAATAAATGCGATACAACACGAATATTATATTAAATATATATAAAATTTTCGTAATAAATTAATCAAAAAATATTTTAGTCTTCTAAAAAATAATAACTTAAAATTAGATAGCAAATATTATAACAATTCGTTAACCTGATTCAATAGTTGAATAAGTTGACTAATGATACTTAAATAATAAAATACCATCATAATAGCTCAGGGGATAAGGACAGGGTATACAAATACTGTGGTCATGGGTTCAAATCCCGCTTAAGTTATTATGACTTGGATATCGGGAATAATATTAATAAAATCCCGATCGATCGTCTTGATTCCTGGATTGTGAGGTAAATACTGAGACGATTATTAATTAGTAAATCTTAAGATCACCGACAGGTAATGAATTAACACATTATTGTGTGTAAAAATCTAAATATACAAATTGTGGAAACAATCCTTTTATTTCTTTAAATACCAAGTAAACCTAAAAAAACACGAACTTGTGTAAAAATTCGATTAATTATTAAGATTAATTAATAAAAAAATTATGAATGTTTATCAACCACTCTAACTGATTAAAATTATTACAATATAATATACGATATGGATGAGAATAAATTGCCTTCATCACTGACCAGTCCAATAAAATTAACTGTTTCAATTGAGTCCACTCAAAATGAGACAACTGGATCTTCCGCCATTTCAAAACGGTTCAAATTAATTATATTAAATAAATTAATCGAACGGTTCAATCGGGGACAGTAAATATTGTAGGAGATAAACAAAACTACTAATAATTATTTGAACGAGCGCCAATTGAAAGACAAATTTCAAAATCAATTCACGAGATGAATTTAAATTGATGTTTATCGAGTCGTTGATTTCTTTATACGTGATTTACGTAAGCGACTGCAAAAGATTCTCGTTAAATTATGATATTTTAGAAAGTGAAATGAAAGAAAGTTGACATTTCCTCGGGGGGTTTTTTATAAAAAGACGTATTTTTATTGTATTATAATATTAAAATCGGCTAGAATTTTTTCTTGTTACATAATCCTCTTTCTCGTGAGGTATGTATTTCTAAGCCTGCTTAAAAGGCATTAAATATGACACATTTCGGTTTAAATACTTAAAAATAAAATTATGAGTTATTGAATAAAAATAGTATTATTTCGAGGGTATACTTCTAAAATGCACAAAAGTCATATTTTGACAATTTTGAGTTAGGGGTGCATTTGTATAGGTTTTTTTTTATTACTTTATCTTCTGCCAAAACGCACTTAGTCGTATGATCAATATTTAGGGAGAAAAAAAAATAACTAAGTCAAATTTACATTTTTAGTTTCTGTTAGTTAGTTTTGGTAGTTAAAATAGAGGTATTTTTTAAAATTATGTTTTATTTGAAAAGATAAAAAAAGTCATTGACTTATACCACATTGTAAATTATTCAAATATTTACCATAAATTTATAGTTCTGTTAAGACTGTGACTTTTTTTCACTAATTCGCCATTATCTCAAAACTATGAAATATGACTTGTGCATTTTGGCAGTATACCCTCGATATAAGCCTATAATATCCCAAAATCGCAATGAATTGAAATTCCACTGGTATTACAATATAATAGCACCCTTAGGGCCTTATTCAATATAATAGTGTGTTAGAGAATCGTGTGGGTACGAATAGACTAGAGATTTGTTAGCTGAGCTGAAAGTAATTACAGTATTATATTGCATACGACAGCATATTAATAAAGCAGATATGCTTAAAATATTTTTTATCAAAAAAAAAAAATTGCACTGAATAATGAGTACGTTTATTTATATATTAAATACCACGCCTACACTTATCCAGTGTAGTGTAATAAAGATCTACACACTACTTGATCAGATTAAACTGGTATTAATTAATTCTCACAGCTTGCAGTTGATTTCACTATAACTATTATGGTTAAGTAATTTCCATATTGAATATTTTACCGGATATCCGAGTATGTGAGGAATATTCGCACAAAGACTTGATAAAATCTTCACGTGCAGGAAGTAAAGGATTGGCTTATATGGTGATTAGTATGAGGATTGTCGTATTTCTCCAATGAACGATATCATATTATAAAAATATTATTATTATGGCTCTATTATTGTGATAATAATATATATAATTGTCTAACTGTGTGTATGTTATATGTCTGTATGTCTGTCTGTACGGGTCAATCCCTCAACCATCCTCAGCGTATACAGAGTCGCTATATACAGAAAAATAGTCCTTAATATATCAGGGTACAGGCATTAAAATTCCGTGTGCTCTTAAGTCTTTATGGAACTGAGCCATATATTCAAAATGGAATAGAATATTTGGTAGTGAGACTGCATTTAAATTTGTTGATTATTGAAGATATGCGAAAATAGCCCCTAATATGTATCGAATACCTTCGAGATATCGTATACTTTCGTTTGAAATATGTTTGCTGTCAGTTTAGTTCGAAATGTATGAAACTTCAAAAAATGTTCATTTTCAATGATTGTTTAAACTATAAAATGGGGCTTTTTCGAAATAGTAAAATGGTCCTATTTGACCGGCAACTAATGTAGATTCATCCATTATCTATAACACGTTTCATGTCTGTGTCAATAGAAGGTAGTTAATCGTAATCTGTAAAATTTTATAAATAATGGTCAATCGAAATCCCATTATGACAGCTAGGTGTTGCTAGGTGTAATTCAATAATAATTCAATTTAAATATTTAATCATAATTAATACATATCTAAAATCTCGAAACGGGTATTTTAATGATAATATTATTAAATTAATTTCAAAATAATTTTAGAGATATTTAATAATGCATAATAAATGAAAATTCTCAAAAAAAGTATTTATCAGGAGACTCGCTTTTTAAATATTGTGATGAGTGTTGTCATCATATGAAAACCGCGTTATATTATTTTATTAATAATTAATAAAATTTCAAACTTCTTTCGAATGAAAAAACAAACAACGTATTATCTTCGTATTAAAAACAAATCAGAGCATTTAAAAATATTAAATAATTTCATAATATTGTTAGATGTATTTAATTTGATAATGCATTACATTTTCATACTTCATTTTTAAAATCAAAAAATTTCTTCTAATCGATAAAAAAAAACACTTTAAAGCAAAAATGAAATCAAAACTCAAAGATAAACGTCCTATTAAAAAACCAGGCAGAACATAAAAAAACATTAACAAATTGAAAATTTCAATTAAAATTATCCTAGTTTCCCATAACAACGTACACGCCCACGTCACGAGGTTGACGTACCGTGAAATTGTTTATAAAACGATTATGATCATTAGACAATACAATCGATTCACATTAATTCGCAAACACGAACAAAAATTACATGAAAAAATGGCACAATAAAATATTCATTTATTTTATTATAATATATGTAATTGTCTAAGGTGTGTGTATGTATGTGCGGGGCCGTCAACCATCAGTGTTACCAGATGGAAGAATAATATTTCATATAATTATTTTACTCCAATTAATACACATCTAAAATCTTGAAACGGCTATGTTAATGATAATGATATTAAATTAATTTCAAAATAATTTTAGAGATATTTAATAACGCATTATAAATGACAATTCTAAAAAAACAGTATTTATCGGGAGTGTTGTCATCATATGAAAACCGTATTAATTATTATATTTATAATTTACATTGAAAATTCAAACATCTTCGGAATGCAAAAATAAACAACTTATCATCGTCCTATTAAAAAACCATGCAGAATATCAAAGAACATTAACAAATTGAAAATTTCAATTAAAATTACTCTAGTAATATATGTAATTGTATGTATGTGCGGGTCCGTCAAACATCGGTGTTACCAGATGGAAGAATAATATTTCATATAATTATTTTACTACAATTAATACACATCCGAAATCTCGAAACGGCTATGTTAATGATAATAATTTTAAATTAATTTCAACATAATATTAGAGATATTTAATAATTATACATATATTATATACAGAGTTTTCGTATTAAAAACAAATCAGAGCATTTAAAAATATTAAATAATTTCTTAATATTTTTTTGTTATTTCAAACACATCAAAGTCTAATTCATTAGATGTTTTGTATTATTGTATAAAAGAGCTCTTATGAGAGTTTATATGCAAATAAATAAAATAAATAATGAAATTGTAATATAATATATACACGACCTATTATCTGAAGTGTAAAGCTTAGCCTCGACAATTCGACACTTTAAAAAAATGTAATCTCGATATTAGAGGCGCCTGGCAGTGCATAAACCCCCTCCTACGTCATGCGATTTCCAATATCGATAAAATGTTTGACAATATAATATTTTTGGCAGTTGGCGACTAGTTTTTATTACGATTATTTTAAAACACCACTTTATGTCGTTAATAAATAAATAGATAAGCAAACTCTTTACTCTTGGTTATTAAAAATTTAAAAAAAATATTATGTAACATATAATTATTTATAAGTATGTATTTTATTGCGAATGGAGATATTTCGGACACAATTTTTAGACATAAATATAATAAATAAGGAGTAGTTTTATACCATCATTGTTCATCACTCTTTTGAGATTTGTATGTCCAATATTTTCCCATCTACAGAGCAATTTCAGCTGTTCTGTACTATCGATTTCAGTATATATTAGGGGTAGAAATATCCCATTTTCACCCCGAGATATTTCAAGTCTATTGTTATCATTAAAGGTCAAGGATAGCAGACGACCTGAATGTCAAGGCGCTTAAGTCTGATAGAATATTACATAAATAATAAACTACAATCTTGTAATTCCGTGTCAGTGAACTTTGAGTGGTTCACTAAATAAATTGTGTCGACTGTGTTATTTTCACAGACTATTCATTGTTCTGGATATTGACCTTTGATAAGTGATTGTATTTAAAATATACAAATAACCTAAATTTTCTTCGTATATTGGTTCATTGTCTTGGTACAAAAGATAATTAAATTTATTATTTCGAGAGTGGTGTTTCTCATGAATGTGTATTGATAAAGATATCGGGTACTTCAAAGTCCATTTTAATATATATACAATAATAAAATTAACTTTCGAGATTTTGATATATTAATGTGAGCTTTATATAAACATTTCATTCATAAAAATATGTTTTATATTTAGTATTTGTAGGAATTCAGATTAAATGTAAATTGATACGATCGATGGAGCTGACTAAATTAATATATATATATATATATATATATATATATATATATATATATATATATATACTCTATATATATATATATATATATATATATATATATATATATATATATATATATATATATATATATATATATAATTTTATTTAATTTCAAAATAATCGAACCCATGGCTATGGTTTTTATGTGTCGATGGTTTAATACACATTTTAACATTATATTACAGTGTATTAAAGCGAAATAATTCTGAAAAATGAATACCTGCGATGATTGGTATATTTATGCAGGTTAATTCATTTTTTCGCTTTAATAATATAATGTTAACACATTTTAAAATGAAATTAAGCAATAAAATACGTGCATAGTTTACTGACTGCGTCCAGTGACGTTTATGTTGATAAATTACAAACGTAGATTAGATTTCTTGTTTGTGTTTCCTGTGAATATATTACATATTTTAAACTGGCAACACTTCAACAAAATGGCTGCTGGGATTCCCACATAGTGTTGTTTTCACCAGGGGCCGATTCTAAATGCGAAATTCTCAAACCGGGATTTATTTTTAGACATAACACACCCACGAACATCTGCAATTTAATAGTCCACAGACGGGATCTTTGGGAAATATTTAATAATTTATGCAAAGTTATAATTTAGTTAATATACAGATCGTAGGAGTAAATAAATATCTCGACCTTGCATGAGCATCTTGAAGAGTTAATTTATGCACTAGTAATACTTATCATTGTTAAATATGTATTGGTATGTTTGTAATCAATATATATATATATATATATATATATATATATATATATATATTGATTCGGAGCTTTTAATTGTGTGTTATTATTTTAATCTCTTGTGCTGAAATATTATGAATTCAGACCTGAAAACAATATTTATCGGGCAAATCGCCTGAAGCTCGCTTCACGCCCCGTTCTATATTTACACACTGAACCAACGCTCAACACATTTTCAACTTTATTAATTTTTTTTATTAACCGTACATACTGTTATGATTGAAAGAATTGCTCATTGAGAGGATGACGACCTCGAAAAAAACATCTAAATTAATTATTTTTTACCATTCACAGTGCGTTGATCTGTATATGTATGTATGTTTAACACTCTGTGACTAAATTATTTTATTACATAGAAGATGGTGAGTAATAAATATATTCTATTCTACTAAAACTCACTCAATAATATGATTTATTATGAGTCACATAATTGATTATCGCTAATAATAAACAACAATGGAGTATCTTTTAACATGGGGTATGTAAAAGTATCTTGATCGCTGGTTCTTTATTTTACTAAAGGCGATTCTCAGAATCGCGTCTCTTCGCCCACGTGTATGGGATTCCAATCTTCAGCAAAAGATATCGAAAATAAAATATTTTATAGGAAAAAATAGGCATTTGAATAATTTTTAAAAAATGCTAAAAATTATATAGGGGCAAGTGCTCTACCTTAAGATACTTAAAGATTCTTTTTCTCAAAGATGAATAAAGATTAAAAACATAATTAATATTTTTTTAATTTTGATAAATTATTACTTATTTTATGTTAAAAAAAACGCTTTTTCGTTCAAATTCTGGACAAATATAGGTACAATAGTTAATACACCTCTGGACAGGTGTTCTACTTCTGGACACAGTAAATAATAAACATCATAATTTAAATTACGAAAGTTTTTCTATAAAAAATAGTTGACAAACTATTCTATAAAACAAACTTCATTATTATCTATAAAAATATATTATGTATTTTAATTATTATGAAAAAATAATTGACTAAATTAGGAGAAATATATATTATTTTTTAATAAATCAGGTTATTTACCTAATTATTTTTTTATAAAAAAAGGAGAGTAGGTTTTTTCGCACTCCCACGATTCATTGAAATTTGTTCCACATATCCGATTTAGATTGGTCCATTGTCATATTTAATTATCGTTCTTGATAAACGACCCAATTCATATTTTGAAAGTGTATTTTTTTTTTAATTAATATAATCTCAGTTTAGTAGTAGAAATCTCGTTTACATGTGAATAGTCTTTTCAAATCAGAGATCCCATTGTGCGAGATTTTGGATTCAAACTTATATGTGAAGAAATGTTCTTATAACATTTCTATTTGAATTTCAAAACGTTGTTTCTCATTCGTAGAGAGACTCCCGAAAATGCTTACTTGGATGATCATCTGTTTTTTTATAATATGCTTATATTTTTTGATGATGATGACTAATTGTTAGAAGGCGTGGCTTAGTGATCTCTTAACATTTGTCATGCGCTAAGCTTCTTGGACGAGGGCGTATAAAAACGACTTCGTGATGATTCATCTTCCTTCACAAGGTTGCCGATCATTCAATAATATATTTATTACTGTATTAATTGAATATAAACAAGTATATTACATTTAATTTAATAATTATTTAATTAAATAATTATTTTTAGATATTTTAAAGATCGTACAATTTAATCGTAAACATTTAAAAAGACACATCTTCAAAAAAAAATTTATATGAAACTGTCTGGTGTAAAAATGTACAAAAACTATATTAACTTTTCAATTGAATTATAACAAGTTGTACCATTTTCAATAGTAAACGATTCAATTTATATCATATAATGGATTTGGGAGGTTTTTTACAGGTTGGACTTTAACTAACTGAGAATATTCTGGGGGGTGATAAGGTATCGCAAATATAAGCGAAAAAATATATTAAAATTATTATTTATGTATTTAACAGGCAAACTACTCACGCGACACTCACTACCGAGTACTTCACAGAAACAGCTGAATCCAAAAGCACTATTTATTTATTTATTTACGCCTCGAGGACTTTTTTTTAGACACAAACGTGTTAATTCATTGTCTTCTCTTATCTTAACTATTACTAGTTACACAGGTCACCGACTTAATAATCAGTATTTACCTTACAATACAGACAATCAGAGTAAACCTGGATCAAGACGATCGATCAGGATTTTATTAATATTATTCCCGATCTCTCAGTCGTAATAACCGATCAAATCAATTTAAAAAATGATGACTTAAGCGCGATTTGAACCCAGTATTTACGCTTGTAAGTAATTTTCAATTTTAATCAATAATAAAAATATTTTTTTCATTTATTCTTGCGATACCCTTCCACCTCTAAAATATTCTCGGTTAGTTCAAGTTGACCCTGTATATTTTTAGGTACATAAAAAGAAGGTTGTTCCAGGTTAGAGCATGTTTTCACATTTCTCACTGATAAAAACTCTGTACTATATTTTAAAAATTATTATTATAAAGTATAAAAGGATCCATTAGAGCAAGTATGGAGCACTTGAATTAGCAACAAGCTACTAATTAGCGTTGACCAAGACCTACTATTCATCACTAATATCATGTAACAGGCTGAACGATTATTTAACAATTCATTAATATAGACTTAGATTTAATTATTATATTATTAGTGTTTAGAATATTTATATATCTTCTTTTCTTAAGATGTTTTGACGCATTCAATATGTATCGTATTACATTCGTCTTAATCCGAATATCGAATTATTAATATAAAGCGAAACCCGATCTTTGAAATTCGACTCAATTCTGTCAGACAACTCTCAAGAGATTATTGTAATATTTTAATATCCTTACAAAAATGAATTTTCAAACACCCAAGAAGAACGATCACTTAAGAATACTGAAAAGCAAACAGATGCAATATTGTTTCAGATGTTAACTGTATACACATTTGGTATTCTCACTCAAAGCACGACGAAATATATTTTCGAAAGAATTTCGATATAATGAATGAATATTAAATAGTAAATAAACAGCACGATACATCTATGATTAAAAATGTTTGTAAAAACTATAAAAAAATTAATACCAAATATTTTTGGCGTGTGTGTGTCTGATTATCATTTAAAAAAACGTATGTATGTACTTAACAAACAAAGCATGAAAAACAATCTGAAATATTTTCAATTTTTATATTTCACTTATCCCCTTTTCTAGACATATATAATGAATGAGATTAAATACTATTATTTTATGTTTAAGGTGTAGTTTTTCTTTAGAATATCGATTCTTAAATAATGAATTGACATTAAGATGGCCAAAACAATTAAAATAAGTACAGGCATTCTAAATACGGTTTTGATATTTATAATAAATTAACAATGCAAATTAATCAGTCAAGAAGCATAGAGAAATTTCAAAAAATACTATATTCAATCATGTGAAACTTAATAATTAACTATTGGAATATACAGGGTGGACCTGAAATAACTGAGAATATATTATTAAAATTATTAATGACATATAATAGACACACGTAACAGGCAACTCGATTCTAAAAGCACTATTAATATTATTAAGGTAATTATTTAATATCTGAATAAAATTCAATTATTCTAGAAATACCCTACCACCCCCTAAAATATTGTCAGTTATTTCAAGTGCACCCTGTATTTTACTTAAAATTAGCAAATAAATGAGCCTGCACGGGTTATGATCAAATCCAGAGTCAAATATTTTTTAGTCTTTAATAAAATAAATACACAATAATAATATTACATGATTGATTTATCGCAACATATTGTAGTAGATTAAAGGCTTATTCAGATACCAATACAGTATTATTTTTATTTGAGAACTATAAATTAGTCTCGGTTGATTTGTGTTCATGGGATTCGAGTAGAGTTCATTTAGTTGGTTTTGAATGGGGATCATTAAATGTTTGCGGTGAAATGGCAGTGAGCTTTGAAAGGTAAAAGGTGAGTTTCACAAAGGAGGCCAGACACAGTAGAGTAAAGCACAGCCTCCATACAAAGCCTTTTAGGATCGATACTATGTGCCACATCACATTACACTACGACCTAAATCACAACAATTTTTTTTAAGAAACTTAGTTAAAGACTATATTGAAATTTACATCCCTAAGTTGGTACTTAAAAACTAAAGTTGTTCTAATTGGGGGATTGAAGAAGAACGAAGATATGTCACGCTCGTCTCATAAAACTAAAGTGGATTATTAAATTACTATGAGGAAAATACATACAGACGAAAATTACTTACATAAACGATGTTAGATTTTAATTGATAAATAAATTATACACATAGTGTGAAAAAAAAACCCCAATCGATTATTTTGAACCCATGATTAATATTCAGGCTTCAAAACACATTAATAGAAATATTATAAAAATATTTAATTTACATAAAATAATAATTGAATGTAAAAATATACGATTAATTATTTTAAACGAATTTAAAAAAAATGGATTTCAACTAATAAATAGTAAATTATGTGTATATCTATAAAAAATAGCATTGAAAATATATATATTAAAAAAAACCAAAGGTTATTTGACATGAAATATGATAATATGCAATTTTTTTCGAGAAGAATAAAAAGCTCAAGGGATAAATTGCGTGGCTACAAATACTGTGGTCATGGGTTCAAATCCCGGTGAAGTAGAAAAAAATATTGGTCGGTTATTATGACTGGAAGATCGGGAAAAATATTAATAAATCCCGATCATCTTGATCCAGGTTTACTCTGATTTTCTGGGTTATAAAGTAAATATTGACACAATTATTAAACCAGACAGAGCTGCCCTATCGGTGACCCGTGTAACTAGTTAAGATTAGCGATAGGTAAGAATTTAATAAAATTAATTAACACGTTGTTGTGTCTAAAAAAAACTAAATTATGTAATAAAAAATGTAAAAATTCCTTCTCAAAAAGCCGCTCAGGACGTATGTATATATATAAATAAATAAATTGCAAAATAACATGTATTCTAATAAAATACCATCAATCACCAAAAGGGAAAATATTCCTTTGATAAAATAGCAGCAGAATATCATTAAACACACAAAAACCGTACAGTTTTCTCACATTATAAAATAAACATTCATGTGTGAATTTCTCTACAGCGACTACTTTGAAACAGGAAAATGTTTTCTTATTATATAAGAAATCAGTTGCGTGTATACCACCGTTGAGTAAAGACGTATAGTAAAGTGCTTCCGCATGGTGTCGCAAGTTCGAAAGTGACACAACCACCAAACCGGTCTTGCTCCGATTTCTCCTGTCCGGTATCATACTGTTCACTTATATTACACTGTAATTTCTCCACACTATATACAAGACAATGGAACTGGATCATCAATGTCCTGTTGCCGCATCGACTACAAATACGCTAGATTCTTGGATCAAAGCCCCGACAAAAACAAAGAGAATATCCAGTCCGGAGAATGCCAGTAAAGCCAAACAGGCATGCCCAAATAAGAACTGGCTTGCTGTGCCAACAGCAAATCGCTTTCAACAATTAGAAGACAAACAAGAGGAGCAGGCGATTGGCAAAAATACGCCAAAGCCACCACCTATATTTGTGCACGCAGTAGAGAACATCAAACCACTGACAGACTTCTTAGAGCAAGTAGCTCAAGGAGCATACTACATTAAACAGCTGGGTAAAACCCAAGTAAAAATACAGATCACTAAGTCTGAAAAATATATACCTGTAATCACAGGTTTAAAAAATAGAGATACCGAGTTTCATTCGTATCAGACGAAAGAAAGCCGATCATATAAGGCTATAATAAAAAACCTTCACCACACGGCAGATATCGCCGAAATAAGCGAAGAGCTCGCAAGTCACGGCCATGATGTTATCAGAATAACAAACATGTTGCAAAAAACAAACAAAACCCCACTGCCTATGTTTCTTTGCGAATTGAGACAAAAAGAGAATAACAAAGAAATTTTCAAAATTGACACCATACTTAGGTGTAAAGTCGTAATCGAGCCACCAAGACCTCAAAAAGAGGTCATACAATGTAAAAAGTGTCAAAGATACGGACACACCGCGAAATATTGCAACAGGACTCCGCGTTGCGTAAAGTGCGCAGGTGAGCACGCAACAACTGATTGCAACAGAACAACAAGAGACAACAATGTGAAGTGTGTCAACTGCAACGGGAATCACCCAGCAAATTACAAAGGTTGCGAAACACGCAAAAAGGTACAAACAAGCCAATTCCCCGTATTAAGAAAGAAAATAATTTCAAAACAGACAAACAACTTGACTAACACTACAACTTTCAAAACCAATGACATGCCAAAGTCGTATGCTCAAGCCACCAAAAATATCGAGCCAACTCCCGAAAAACCACAAGACAATATTATAAATAATTTAATAATTAAAATGGACAAACTCATTGAACTTGTCATGAAAACCATGGACAACATGACACAGATCATGGCAGCTCTTGTCCTAAATAAAAAATGATTCCATTATTAAAAATATGTCTTTGGAACGCCAACGGTCTTGGACAACATAGCCAAGAAATAAAATTATTTTTAAAAGAAAAAAACATTGACATAATGCTTATATCGGAAACACACTTTACCGAAAAAAGCTACATAAAAATTCCCATGTATACTATATATACGACGAATCACCCCGATGGAACTGCGCATGGCGGAACAGCGGTGATAATTAAAAACACTGTGAAACATCATCTCACTGAAAAATATGATCGAGACTTTCTCCAAGCAACCACAATTGCTGTCGGAGATACAAATAATTATGTATATATATCGGCTATTTACTGCCCACCCAAACACTCGATTAAACGAGAACATTTTGACGATTACTTCAGAACACTTGAAGCGGATAAATTCATCGCAGGTGGGGACTTCAATGCCAAACACCAACAATGGGGGTCTAGACTGGCCACACCCAGGGGGAGAGAACTGTATAAAAGTATGGCAAACAACAAGCTGACTCATCTATCGACTGGTGAACCAACATATTGGCCTACAGATAGAAGAAAAACACCGGACCTCATAGACTTCTGCGTAGTGAAAGGAATTCCAATCGAAAGACTGAGCGCAGAATCTTGCCTCGATCTGTCATCAGATCACTCACCTGTTATTATTAAATACAGTTTGCTACAACCAATTATCAAACCCAGTAAATTTACACTCGGTAACCGTCACACAGATTGGGAATATTTTAGACATATCTTAAATGAAAATTTGAAATGTGATACATCATTGAAAACAGAAGACCAACTTAACACCGCAGTTATTCACTTTCAAAATCAAATTCATTCCGCAGTGAAAAAAAGCCACGCCCAATATGTCAAAAAAACCACACTCAACA